>PVKZ01006064.1:0-41311 GCA_004027375.1 Macroglossus sobrinus
TGTGCGTGGCGGGCGCACCTGTCTCAGCTGTGCGTGGCGGGCGCACCTGTCTCAGGTGTGAGTAATGGAAGCGCCTTTCTCAGGGAGGAAGTAGGGGTCACACTCCCGGAGACGCCTGGAAGCCGCATCCAGAGACAGGAGACAGGATGAGGCAGGATGAGGCGGGATGAGGCCACGCCCCGCCTCTGCGCTTGACCTAAGGTCCCCAGCCACCGCTAAAGCCCGTTCCTAACTCCGGTCCAGGGTTAGCAGCGTTCCTAAATTATTCGACAAGGGGCAGGGAGCACGGGATTGCTGTCTGTTGCTGATAGATTTGTGATTCTACCTACCCTAGGAGCTCAATAGAAAATAGAAGGATTTAAGGAATCGTTTATCGAGCATTTATCACGTATCAAGACTTTGGCAGGCATGATCTTTATTAGTCTTCGCAATAATCCTGGAAGGTCGGAACTGTTATCCCCATTTTACAGATGAGATGCTTAGGGTGGTCCGTGTCTCAAGGTCACGCAGCAGGTACTGTCTCATTCGTCAACGAAGAGAAAAGCTTCCCTTTCCATAACGTGGAACGACTTCTGTACCAGTGTCTTCGTTTGCAAAATTTTAAGTATAATTTTGCTAAGAAGTATTTTTTCATTTTTTTTTCCATTTCAAAAAAAGCTTCGAGAATGACGTGCCAATGCCTTTAAAAGTCGTGTTTTTCAGATCTCTTGGATACTGGTCGTCTTTTGGGGCCACCTCTCTCTGAGATCTGGAAATAAAGAGAACAGAGATTAAATACGAGTGGTAAAGTCGGCTTTCAGACTTTTGCAGGAAGGAATCTCACCATGTTCAGAGGCAATTGAATAATTGCTCCAATGTATATTGGAATTTTAAGATCTAACCAGCAAGTCGACGGGTTTGGGTTCTTTCTTTTTCTTTCTCTCAACAATAATAAGTGGGGAAAAAAGTTTTTTTAAATTAGACTTACGAGCAGTGTGTGGGTGTGACTTGTGACCTTCCGTCGGCCAGGAGGCCGGGGACCCAATGTCACTCGTGCTCCTGTCATTCTCGCTGCCATGTGTGTGTTTCACGGGGGGGACCCCTTGCACGCGGGCCCCACACGGCGAAGCTCAGCGGCCATTTGTCTGCTTTCCCATCCCGTGCGCCGCACAGTCTTTGTTTGGTTGTTTCTCGGTACATCCGTTACACGTGTTCGGCGTGTAAGGGCATCCCAAGGTCACGGCCATAGCCGCGAGCATCGCTCAGGGTTTCTCCTGGTCGCTGAGTTTGCCGTGGCTGGGGCCTCGTCCTCAGCTGCTGGGCTGTGTGGACAAGAACGAACTGGAACAAGTAACGCACAGATGGTTTGAAATGTGGACTTGTGTCTGTCCTATAGCGTGTCCCTCGGTCTTCCTTGCTGTGCTACGTGTGGGCTTCTTCGAAGGGCTTTTCCTGCCCAATAATACTTGGTCGCATTTACTATCACACGTCAGGTACCTGAACCCTATTTTGTCATGAACGCTGATCGCCCGAAGAGAGAAACCATTTTTGTGGCCGAAACGTGACTGTATAGAGGAAAACGTGTGTGTGCAGATAAAACCAAAGACGCGTTGGCTTCCTTTTCTACGTACGGTTTGTTTTAAGAATTGAGATGCTTTGAAATCTGTTTTGGGTATAGTATGAGAAGAAAGTGGCTTAGAAAAAAAAAAAAGAATCCACAAGGATGCTTTTCTTCATTCGCGATCTGTGTGTCTGAGTTTGTCATATGTTCATTTATGGATTCCTTTACACAAAACTATTAGGTGCTCACTGGTTTTAAAAGTGGGCGTACAGCAGTGGATGAAGCAGGTTCCAAAGGAAGCGTCTGTCCTGGATAGCTCTGTCCAGGGAGGGGGCGAGGGGTGAGGCAGAAATAAGTGAGATGCATGGATAGCGCCGTGAACAGAGAGGCTTGGCTGGGCTCTTTCTGGAGAGACAGCCAGGGAACCTATATTTAAAAACATTTCTGTTGCTAGCTCCAATTCAAATCCAATAGGGTAGGCAACAGAATTTTAAAAATAATATAAAATGATCAGCATAGAAAGCAGTCATTGGAAAGCCTGTGTGTCATGGTAACTGGGGCTCGATAGGAAAGTACCGATATTGGCGATTTAGTTCACTTAGAATAATTTCTCTTGTGACGTCTGATGGAGCAAGGAATCGGAGGACGGTCTTGGTTGTCTCTGGCATTGTGGCTTGGCGCTCCGAGATTGGCTGTAGATTTTGCGACTGGAAATGATGAATGATGAGATTGATTTTTTTTTTTTATTGCAGTGCCCTACATTTGTGCCGCTTTTGTGTGTCCCAGGTTTGAGGTGAACTTGACATTGCCTTTTGGCCAAGATCGCAGGGCAGGGCAGGGCTGGGCAGGGCCAGGCCGGACACGCGGTGCCATGCGAAGTGGATCACGGGCACACGGGCGCAAACCGCTGTGGCCGACACGGTCGGAGGACCGACCGGGGCTTTGAATGGGGGACAGTGGCCGGGACCGACAGGTTTACCGCGGTCCAGTAGAGCAGAGCAGAGCAGGACACAGCAGTAAACTGATCATTTCTGTGTTGACACCAACTACACCAGTCACACCAGGGTTATTGCAAGTGCCAGACTTAAACCCCGTTCCCTTCGATGCCGTCAGTGAATAATAAACCAGGGCAGACTGTTTGGGGGGCTTCGGGGGGCCCGCCCTGTGCCGGCCGTGCAGGGTACCTCGTTCCCTGCACCCTCCCTCTCTCCCTAACGGAAACACCCCTTCTCCCGCTTTACCGCTGAGACGGCTAACGTGGCACACGGAGACAGGACCCGGGCGCAGCAAACGCCATCCTGTTTTCACATTTATGTGGATGTAGACACTTGGTTGATCGAGGGGAGATAATTCTAGGAATCTGTGATTTCGTCCTGGCTGTTGGAATTAAGTGAAGTGTCTACACTGGTTTTTAAAAAATGTTTGTCATATTTTAGTGTCTACCCAAACACACTGCATGAAAAGAAGAAAAAAGAAGGCTGCATTTTTTGCAACTAGCATGTCATAATCACTTAAAAAGTGTGCGGGTAAAAATTAAAAGAATATACACTCTTTATGTTTGGCATATGCTCGGTTATGGTTCGGTTTGAGTCCATGAGTGTCTCTTGGGATTAAAAGTGTGGCCCTGGTGACACTGGGTTTCATCCCAGCTCTGCCACAGACGAGCTGTGTGACCAATGGCTTCAGCACCTGGAAAATGGGGAATAACCATCCCGACCTTACAGGATTGTTGTGAACGAGTTAACATGGGTAAAACACTCATTACCGTGCTTGCTCTGTGGCTAACACTCAATAAGTGTCAGCTGTTATTATCGACTGCTTTCCTGTTAAGTCGGTATTAGCCGACTCTTAATTAGTAAAACTGGGAAAAAAACGCGTCAAGATCCGACATTTTCTTGAAATGACTATTAGTGTTATTAAAAATGAAAAGCTAATACTTAAAGACTAATTAGTCAATATTCTTCTATTTCTGAACTACTTCTCGTCTTTATAAACACCTCTGAAACACAGTAATCAATAATCCAAACATCTGTCATTCTCAAATGAAAATTCCAATTCTTCAAGTAACTTTCAGAACACTGTCTCTTATACTTTCTATCTTAGTTTGTCTTAAAAATGAAATATAGTATGCATTTGTAAACTCAACAGTTTGCTTTTGAAATGTTTTTCTTTAACTTAACATCCTAAGCTTGCTTTCAAGTAAATGTATACCTTGAGGCAGAGTTTTAAGTAGAACTGAAAAATGTCAGGGTACCCAAATGGTTGGCCTTTTTGAAAACCTGTTCCCTTGCTTTCCTGTTTGATATTGAACTTGCGGGTTCTTCCACATTGCAGATACGTTAGTTAGCCTGAGCACGTAGAAATCGCTGGTCTATGACTTCTATTTGAAACTTGACAATTTTTCTCATCCATCCATTTGGCTTTTCGTCCGTCCGTCTCTCCATCCGTCCATCCATCCGTCTGTCCATCCATCCAGTAACAAACATTCTCGTGCTCGGTGCTGTTGTGTGTCTGGAGATAATGTGGGGGTGCGAGAATGAATGTGCACACACTTAACACTGTGAGAAATACTATTTTTAAAGTTAAAAAAAGGTGGTAGTGTTCATTTTCTTTAGTTATGAAGTCTTCATTTTCCTGAAAGCTCAAATAAGGAAACATATTTTTTCTTAATTTTTAAACAATGCATTTTTAATGTAAGTAGAACGCTTAAGAGAATGATTAAAAGCGGGCAAATGTAATGTTTACTCCGCAAACATGTGAAGGTTGCGTGTGCTGGGTGCCGTAGGGAACACGGAGCTACACAGCTCTTATTCACCCGAAATTCATTGTCATTTCTCATAATTGTACCCAGTTAAGCTTTTTCCCGTGCCTTGTCCAGTAAAGAGAATTAGATGCTATGTAAGGACCTGCAGTATTTTAATGGCCCTGCTCTGTATGTTTGCAGTCGATTAAATTTTTATTCTTTGGACTTCAGCAGTTCGTAGAGAAGCGTACAAGTGAGTTCATAAATGTTGGCAGTACATCATTGAAAAAACAAACATCTAAATAGCTGCATTTATGAATGTTTGTTTTAAATATGTGTTGAGTACTTCCTATATAGTAAGATTATACTGGACTTATCTTATTTAGCATTCACAGAAACTCCAGCGTCGGTGGGGAAGTCGTTCGCAGAGAAGTTACGGATTGGGTGCAGAGCTGAAAGTCAAGGTCATATTTTCTGACCCTAGATACCACGTTTCCTCCGCCGTGCTAGTCAGTCACAGACTTGTGGATTTCAGCGGAAGAGTGACATAGATTTGCTTGCTTTTATTTTGCCAGTTAAGAATATTAAAAAGAAAGCTATCATTTCATTTTAAAAATAATCTTTTGATTCCACAAATATAGTCAAACAGCATCTCAGCATAGAGGACTGTTCTCTAAATGGAATAAACCCAGCGTTAGGAAAACTCAGAACCAGAGCTGTATCCAGAGCTGTACACATACCTATTGCGTTGCTCATTCTGTCCGATTGTAACTTGAATCTCCAGGCTGAGGATTGTTCAGTTAGGCAAGGACTTTACTGAGGTTGGTGGTAAAATGAAGAACGTGATAGAGACAAACTTTAGAGCCCAGAAATTAGTGTCTAATTCATAAGCATCAGCGTCTGCATTCTTCGGTGTATTTTGCCTGTATGTGCTATACCAGCCTTTGTGTAAGATATTATGTGCTAGATTGTTTATTTTGATGCATGTGTTTGTGTTGCTATTAGGAGTTGCCGAATTGCTGGAGTGAATATTAAAGCATTATATTTGAAGCTTTTCTATATTTCATATATTTTTTAATGTGCTAGTGATTGGGAATATGAATATATGGCACTATATTTTTCTTACAGACAGAACTTGAGAAAAACTGTGGTTTTTATTAGAGACATCACAGAGACTCATTTTCCTGTTTATGAAAGGATTGTATTTTTTTTTCCTTAGATTCTTTTTAACAGATGAGAACATGTAACTTAAATGAAGGTATTTCAGTTTATACTCATCTGGAGTAGATTTGTAAATAATAACTTGATGGCAGGGGACTCAGGAAAATCATAAAGCTGACTGTTTCCCTAACTCCCCAATGGTTTAATAGTGCCAAGATATTTCTCTACTATTAAGCTGGGGCTGGGGTCGAGAGGTATATTCCTCTAGTGTTTATTATAATAAGAGTAACCTAGTTTGAAATGTATAGACATATAGTTTTACAAAATCTTAATTTTTTAGAGCAGTATTTAGCAACTGTTTAAACTACCTTAAGAAGATAAGTTTCTGATTGATAATCAGAAAAATATAAAGAGTAATATTTTTTAAAAGATTAGAGTCACCTAGTTTTATAGGAGTGGCGACAAAAACAAAATTTGAAGGAAGCCTTGAGCTGGGAGGACCGAGGCGTGGTTTTGCTTGAGGGATCTCTGAACCCAACATGGCACTAACTGTTGTCAGCCGGCAATGTTTTTTGGGGTGTCTGTGTGCAGAGACCTTTGTGAGGTGTTTAATCTCATTTAATCTGTGAATTCTAAAAAGGCAAAACTAACTTCTCTTTCCTGGTAGAGGTGAAAATTATTATTATTTTTAACTCACTCCTCATTTACCCTGAGAATACTCCCTGGCAGTGCTTATGGCTGTAGCGTTTTCTCCAGGGTATCTCGTGGGTTCCAGACCTAACCTCACCCCCAAAGTTTGCCTCGAAATAGCTTGCTTTTGTAGTTATTTTCTCATCGCTCTCATATATTGAACGTCTTTGGAAACAAATGACATCATTCTATTGACAACATTCTGCCCTTAGCGGTATTTCCATTTGCAAAGTGCAGTCTTTCTCCATCGCTGCAAATGTCAAATCCTACCTAGCGTTCTCATGCGTGATGTTAGCTTCGTTCTCGAACAGTCGATGAATTCGATGAAGATTCATGTGATGAATCCGATAGTTCATGCAGTTAGAGACAAGTTCTCATGGATTAGAGACAAGTTCTCTTTAGGCATAGCTCCAGGAACAGTTTTTATGTTTCGTTTTCACATTGAAAACCAGTCTGATTGGCTTCAGCCTCAAAGAGCATGTTTATGCAAAATTAATGCTGGCCATGAGCTGTGCTTATTATTATTTTTCCTGAACAAGAAAAAGGTTAAGAGTATTTTTCCTTAGTTCTTATGACTCAGTTCTTCTATTATAGTAATCAGGTAAAAAGGAAAAGAAACGATTCACACACTGAAATTCTTGAAACCCTTGTTGATGGCTTGGAAGTCGGTTCGATCCAACGTCACATCTCACTCGCCCGTCAAACAAAGCGGGACCGGCAGCGGTTCCCGGAGGAAGCGTTTTATTTAACATGTTAACGTCGTTCCCGTGGGACCGTGGGCTGCGACACGAAAGAAACCGTCCTCGCTGGTTGTGCAGGACCCTGGGCCTCCCGCTGGCTCCGTGAAGGCTGTTCGTGCACCTGTAGCTGGCGAGGTGGAGGGTCCCAGGGCGGCCGGGCTGCGTTTCCGGCGAGCGTGTGACGTCACCGGAAGTGTCTTGTACGTCCCGGCGCGGCGCGCGTGACGTCACCGGAAGTGCCTCGCGCCCGGCGGCGGGACGCGCGTTGCACATCAGCCATCAGGATAGGGAGCCATCTGGGGGGAAATAAAAGAATCGGCATGACTGCGCGTATTTCTCTAAATGATTAGAAATGCCAGGGAAGGGACTTGGCAGGCCGGGCAGATGTGGTGTTGGGGATAAGCTCGGATTCTGTGGTTGTAGCTGGGGCATCACTGCCGTGATTTGCAAAGGTTTTCACGATCGACAGGCAAAGGTCACTCAGATGGCGGAGAAACCAGGTGACTAGGGACCAGAGTGCACATTTGAGGGCCGAGACCAGACCCGGTGGAGGGAAAGGGAAAACGAGGCATAAGGATGGGGGAAGGTGTCTTAGAGTCCGCTCGGGTTGCTCTATAATAAGATGCCACAGACTGTGGATTCAGCAGTGACATTTCTCCCAGTTCTGGGGCTGGGGAGGCCAAGGTCAGGGCACTGACTGATTCACTTCCGGGGGAGCGTTCCCTTCCTGGCTTGAGGGTGGCTCTGTCCTTGCTGTGTCCTCACATGGTGGAGCGATACGGCGTCTCTTCTTATAAGGGCCCTCGGGCCACCATGGGACCCCATTCCTGTGACCTGATCACCCCCAGAGGCCCCCTCTCCCAATGCCATCACACTGAGGGTTAGGGCTCCACCATAGGATCTGTGGGGACACGTTTCTGTCCATGGTGGAAGGTGTGGGCAGAGACGGGCGTTTTGTCATAAGAAGACAATGACAAGTTTTCTACTTACTCATGGTTCATAACAGCTTGACCCAACCCCTGTAAGGGGTATCTATCTGGGTGAAGTTAATTATCTTCTGATTTCAACAGGTAAACTTGAAGTGGGAATAAACAGTGGGTTCAGATGTGATTTCATAAGCCTACCGTTAGCTGCATAGACAGATGACAATATACTTTGCATGATATTTTGAGACAGTGATAAGGCATGGTAGAAGTGCACTGTCATTTTTAAACAGAGAACTATTTAACGTGTGTGCTGAGTGGAGACTAGTAAATAAGAGTCTTTCATTTTTTTTTATATTAAAAAGTTTATTACATTGGGAAAATTAATTTTTCATTAGTGTGATGTGGCTCTACATTTTTCAAATTTCTCTTCAAGTTGATACTGAGATTAAAAAAAAAATTTAAATTGATTTTGGGAAGTTCTGATAGGGCAGTTTGTCCTTAGGAAATGGTCACTCCTGGTTTGAGTGACGGTGACTGTTAGAGCCCTCCCTGGTCCGGGGAGTGGCCCTCTCCCAGCCTTTCAGATCTTCTGTTTAGAGATGCACACATCAGCAAACCTTCGAAAGCAGCTTTCATCTTATTCTCAACAGCCAAACAACTGTTTTAATGAAGATAGTGTGAGCGGTGCCTACATGGTTTCCAACAAATTACTTTTCCTTTAACGCTTCTAATGGAATCTTCTGGAAGTGTAACTTTGACATACATTTGCTGCTTAAGTAGGAGGAGAAGTGGTTGTTATATATAGCTAGAGCACCAAAAAAAAAAAAATAAAATAAAATAAAAAAAAACCAGGCCAAACCCTCTGTTTCAGGGTTGGGTCTGGGAGCAGACACTCTGATGTGGCTTGTTTGCTCGTTTGTTCGTAGTGGCCGGAATCCGCTTAGCCCACAGCTTTAACCACCCCCCACGGCGACACAGTGACACCCCCCTTCCTCAGGGCCACACAGCAGTGGCCGCAGTGCCAGACCCTGTACGCTGATAAGATAAGAAGCGCAGGGCCCCGCCGCCCTGAGCCGGGCCCTGCAGGGCGGCTGACGCACACAGCCCCCTCTGATGTCACCCGGCTGGGAAGCAGCACCCTGGCTCCCTTCCCACGTTTCGTGCCGGCGGGAAAAGGCTCTCCGTCTGGAAAAGCAGCTCCCCCTGAAGTCGGTTTTTTTTTTTTTTTTTTAACAATGTATTATTGCTTTTCTTGACTGCAAGCCAGATTCCTGTCTGTTTCCACGGTGGGGTATTATTCCCGAATTGTCGGGCAGAAATAAATACCTGTTGGCAAAAATATGCTTAATTCATTGGGTATGACATTCTCTGGAATGTTTGTTACCTCCTACAGGTCTTCACATTTGGTGGTGGTTTTTTCTTTCTTTCTTTCTTTCTTTCTTTCTTTCTTTCTTTCTTTCTTTTTTTTTTTTAAAGGGTAGTTAGCAGGTCTCATAACAATCTCATGTATACTTTATCACCAGTGTGTGCACTCCATCCGATCTTAATAGAGGAGGGGAAAAACACTGTATTAGGATCAGTTCAGCGACACTTCACATCTGTCAGGCCGTTCGTCTCCCCATGCTCGTTAGCACGTATCCTGAAGGATGAGAGATACTAGATCCATGAGAATGGACGATTTGAGACTGGTGCGTATGGTCAACATTCCCTCCCTCCTGATAAAAGCGTCCAGCAGGGGACGGGCCCTGGAGCCGCACGGTCCTGGTGGTGATGAGCTAAGTGTGAGCAGAGCGTCAGCCGTAAATTGCTTCATCACGTCAATGGTTCCTTGTGAGACTCGGAAGAGTAAAGATCACTCCACCCTGAGCTTTTGCGTCTGCCTCGTGAAACCAAGACGCCGAAATCACAATGAAAGATCCAAAACCCAAGCGGCCAGCAAGCACATCACAGAGCAGGATGACCCCTTAACCATCGCGAGACCAGCTCAGGCCCGTGGAGTTCAGGTTTTGCATCGTCATCTAAGCCCCATGTCAAAATACGCACCAGTTAAGTGGCACTGGCCATGAGAATGGCAGGCTAGAGTAAGTTCAGACAGCCAGCTGGAGCTAGGAAGAATGGTGAAATGCATGTGCTGAAAATGAAAATCGGAGGAAGATGCCTGTTTATGTCCACATTTTTGTCACCGAGGAAGCTGAAAAGCGTCTTGTGAATTTAGAAATGCCACCCAGTTTCCTAAAGCTCCGTTTTTAAGCTATGACATTCTACCAAGGCCACTTATAACAGCACAGCGCTGTGTCTTCTGTTAAATATTATGTAAACGAATGTCTTCTGTCTGTTTATGTCAGCACTATAGCTGACGTGTACCGAGCAGTCTTGGAGGGAATTTTTATCTCTCATTTAATCCTTAAAATAGCCCTATGGGGCATCGATACTCATTATTGTCTCCGTTTTACCGATGAGGAAATTGATGCCCAGGAAGGTGAGGGGCCTTGAGCAGCGACTAAAGGGCAGAGCTCAGAGACAGCCCTGGCAGGCCATCTTGGGCACGTGGCATTTCCTGCTGTGAGTTAAATGGAGTCAGAGTGACAGAAAGAAGCCTCTTCGCTTTGGCTGCTCACTTACTCTCATGAAGTGATTAAGTATCGAGGCAGGGAATTGGCGTTTTAAAGCTGATCGGTGACTGACTGCCCTGAAACTCGCACGAAAGCAGATGTGCTTCGTTTGGCTAGAATCTTCCTCTGATACGGGGCGGTGCGTTGCTGCGGTGAGTGCCCGCAGCGGCTGCTGAGGCTGCTGAGGTCAGGAGCTGGCATTGCTCACCACTGGGGCATTTCGTGGTCACCGGGGATGGGCGGGGAGTGGGTACGGGGCTCGCTAAGTGCCCTGGGGGACCTAGCAGCTGTTATGTGTGTGTGTGGGGGGGCGAGAGGTTTGACAGCAGGACTCAGGTTGAGGGCTGGGTCTGTGGCTTGAAGCGGAAAAGCCAGACGGGGAGCAAGGGGTGGGAAACTCGTGTCCCCCGTGTTTGCCGTGTGACCGTGAACAGTGCAGTGTGGCCGGATCGTGAGGGGGTTAACACAGCAGCGCCACCGGCTCAGGGGACTTATGAATGGAGCTGCTCTCGACAGCAGAATCAGTGTGCCTAAGAGGAGAAGTGCGATGCTTTCTGAAGCCTGTCGCCACGCTTTACAGTGGGGGGACGGTCCTCAATCAGAGAGCTGTCTCCCCAAGAACAGCGTGTGTGAGAGGGCTGGGGCCCGTCGCCCGCTGGCCTCACGTGCCCTCGGCGATGACTCGTCCACGGCGGCGACCCTGGCTCGTGGGCACAGGACTGGGTTGAGAATGTCAGCGCTGACGCCCGCGTGCTCTGTAATTTCTTGTTCCGTCCTTAGCGGCATTTTTGCATTTGTCACAAAGAGCTAAGAGCATCAGCAGAGACAGTCACCTGTCTGCCAGGAGGCTTGGTTCCCAGACGCCCGGCCTGGGGCGGGATGGTCACAGCTTTCGTCCCCTGAGGGTGCAGTGTCCTGCGGGCGTGTCCTATGGGGTCAGAGGACCGGGACCTTGCTGGACATAAGAGGAGTCTCCTTAAGCCGATGACTTAATTCACACACTCGGTCCCCAAGCATCCCGGTGCCTGCCCTGTGCCAGTTGTCTTCATCACTTGGAGCAAATGCAACCGCTCACCAAAACTTACCTGCAGTCCCAGAGGCAGTGCTCGTGGCGCTGCGGGTGTCGTCCGTGGACACGCGCACGGGCAGAGCAAGGGAAAACGTGGGTCGTCACCCCGCGTGCGGCTCCCGGCCGAGGTCGCGCCATGCCACGCTCTGCCTTGTGCCCCCTTCCAGACTCCCACGGAAAATCCTCTCGGGTGTATTTAGGGCCGTGCTTTTCTCATTTTTGTTCATTTTATTTTGTTCATTCTATTGCGTTCCCAAGCGCCAAGGCTGTGCCGGGCCTCGTGGAGAGAACACGTGTGTGCGTGTGGCCTGCGCTGAATCAAGTTCAATGTTAGTGAGTCCGCACTATACACACCAAACAGGGCGTCTGTAAACAGAAACACACAGAAAACCAGGGTGCGTGCT
This sequence comes from Macroglossus sobrinus, assembly GCA_004027375.1. Lineage (NCBI taxonomy): Eukaryota > Metazoa > Chordata > Mammalia > Chiroptera > Pteropodidae > Macroglossus > Macroglossus sobrinus. The sequence continues at coordinate 11,886 of PVKZ01006064.1, forward strand.
GATGAGGTGATGAAAATGTTGTCACCAGAAGTTCACAGAAACCCAGCCCCGTATTTCCCCTGGGGCCAGGAGGTTAGTATTCGCCAATTTAGTGTCTGTGTCCACTTTATAGAATAGAAACAGCGCTACTGACAAGAATGACAGCGATGGCAGCCCCGGATGTAAGAAGGTGCATTCAATGCAGTGTCTGTCTTCCAAGATGCTGTTTGGTGGGAGCGAGGTTTGTTTAAGGCAGTGTTTAGAAAACGGATGGCCTCACGATCCTGCGTAGCATAGATTTTTCCGCCAAGACTTGGAAGATGTTTTTGGATCGAGGTGCCAGTTTATTCCCTTCATGAAAACTGAGTTATTCCTGTTCTAAAGTTAGTACGCGCGAGAAGATTGGTTTTGCTCGTGAAAACATCATTCATCTTAAACAAAACACACTTTTCTCTTGGTAGTAATATTGCAAAACTGAATTATTGCGATCTCCAGCATGCGTTTTTGGAAGCGCATGACGAAACACGTTATTACGTACGTCGCGTTAATCGTTACTCGAGGATGTCGCGCTGAGCGTGAGCGACCCTTTCTCCTGGTGAGCGCCAACACATCGCAGCGTTAGGAGGACCAGTCAGACGTTTGCACGTTTTGGATATCAGTTCAGATCAATGGTCCTTTTCGCATGTTTATTATTTCTCGACACAATCGTTACGCAGTTATTCAAAAGATTGATTCCGTCTTTTAAAAACCATTTTAGAAACCAGGTACTAGTAAAAGGGACCTCAGCTGTTTACTTTTAACGAGGTCATGGAAAAATGTCACCTTCTGTGGGGCGCAGCTGATGGCTCCGAGGTCCCCTCCGCCCCCCCTGCTTAGCGCACGAACACGCCAAGACGCCCCACATGTGTGTCATCAGGAAAGGTGCCCATTCAAACAGCAGCGAGACAGCGGCCCACAGCTCCTGGGCTGGCCCAAAGCCAGAGCACTGACAGCGCGGGGGTGTCTGCGGGGCAGCGGGGACCGTCACTCATGGCGGGGGCACAGGAACACGAGGCAGCCGCTAACCAGCTGGGCATTTCTTACTACCCTAATATACGCTTCCCGTGCAGTCCAGCGGCCTGCTCCTTGGCAGTTGACTCAGATGGCTGAAAAACGTTCGTTCCCACGAAAACCTGCCCGCGGATGCCAAGGGCGGGTTTCTGTATCATTTCCAAATCTTGGCAGCAACTGAGAGAGATGCCCGTACAGGAGGTGAACGGCTGACCTGGGGCCCGTTCAGACCGCGGGATGTTAGTGCCAAAAAGAAACGAGCTAGGAAGCCGTGGTAAGGCAGAGAGAGACGTTCAGTCCACGTTTCTAAGTGAAAGAACCATCTAGAGGGTGAGCTGCTTTATTCCAGTAGGGCGACCAGCGGGGGGCCAGGGCTGGGACACAGGGAGGCACGGACAGGTGGGGCACAGGGCATGTTTAGGGCGGTGAAGATGCCGCGATGATGGGCATCGGTCCAGCGCCGTGGGGTGCACAGCCTGACGTCAGCTGTGGGTGCTGACCACATGTTGGTGTGGATTCATCAGCTGTAAGGAATGGATCACCCCAGGGTGGGGATGCCGGTGATGGGGAGGCTGTGCACGTATAGCCAGGGGACGTACCAAAAACCTCTGTTTCTTCCTCGCAGGTTTGCTGTGAACCCCAAAACTCTAAAAACATCGAATCTAATGTTTTGATTGCGTTCCCTTCCACTTGGATGTATTACTGTCATTGTTTCTGTCTTAAGCACCCAGGTAGTATTGAAAGGATGCAAATAACCTATGATTCTTGAAAATGCCTCATGAGAAATTCCGTGCAGACTCTGAGCTTCAGAGTTGGCGGCCGCCTAGCAGCGGGCTGCCGTGTTGGAGACAGGCAGCGTCTTCGTCACCAGTGACAGCGTGTCGCGTGACAGCCACTGACCTTGAAACGGGCTGGGAGGCGTCTTTTTTTTTTTTTTAATGAAAAAACAGGCTTAGAATGCTTTGGGAGACGTGCTGTCACAGTGCGGTGTGGGGTGCCGGGATGCTGGCCACGCGAGCCTCGCCCACCTGGACGCGGGGGCGCCTGCTGATCACCGGGACCCCGTCTCGTCCTCAGACTTGGGTTTCTCATTCCTTATTGATTCTTAGCAATGACGATTTATTATATGTCTTGCTGAGAAGTGAAATTATTCTGATAAAATGTTCTCAGAATTTTTATATATGCATATATATATATATATATATATATATATATATATATATATAAAAACTTGGAAATAAGGGTGATTCAATAAGATGATTCTTGTAACTAGGGATTTGTATCTATATTTTTATTACAAATTTTTGTATTTATTTTTGGATATTATCAGTTTGATTTCTTTAAGGGAAATTTTGACTCCACCGCGTAAACTCTCTCGTTTCAATACTTCATGAGGATACTATCATTTTTTGCATAGTTTGGAAACATTTTTGTTCTAAGCCTAATTCTAGCCCTCTCTATCTGATCCCTTGCTCCCCTTCTGAAATTAAGTGTATTGGAGGAGGCGTCGTTAATTTGTCTCTCCCGTAAAGAAACCCTGATTTATCTGTTGAGTTTTCACTTGGGAAGTGGAGGATAAGTGTTTAACACAAGTGAAGTGTCAGGTAGGGTTCTAGTCACTTAATAGTTATCGATAAGGACATATCAGAAACCGAGAGGGACGCTGTGTGGAAGGCAAACTCGTGTCAGTTAAAGGAATAGTTGGAAGCAATGACAAATTAGAGGTATGTGCTTCACAGGGTACAATGTCACCTGCAGGGCTGGGCTGGCGGCCTCCGCAGTGGCCCGTCTGGCTCCCGGGGGCCTGGAGCGCTCCAGGGCTGGCTGGTTGCCGCTGGGGGTGTTTCTAGCATTTAAGTCGGAGTTAGCTGGAGGAAACTGTAAACATAGATTTATTCCTGAGTCATCTCCACCGGGAAGATGTTTATAGTCAAAACATTGCGTTACTGTCTGATCAGGAGTGTCAGAGGGGTCTCTGGGTCCTTGTTCACCCTCTTTATGCCTGCTGGCGAGGGCTGCCTCCGGACACTCACCTGGCTGCTTCCCGTCACTCACCGCTCACCTGGCTGCCTCCGGACACTCACCTGGAAGGCCTCTGCGGAGTCTTTGTGGGCTTCACCCCGCCCTGCTCTGGAGAACAGCCAGGGGCCTCCCCCGAAGCCCTCTCTCGACTGTAAATACATAGTCTAAGGATAGGGGTTTGAGTGGAGGATATTCGTTCAAGGATTTTTTTAGGGAGAAAAATTTCAGATAAGAGTTTTGTGGCTAAGATATTTTTAAATTCCTTTTACAGAATCACAAAGACTACAGAGACCAGCCTCTGCTGTGTGAAGACTCTCAATTTCCAGGGCAGGGTGTGTAGATAGGGAGAGAGGGAGAGAGAGAGAAAGGGGGAGAGAATGGGAGAGGTGAGAGGGAGAACTAGCCCTTGCTGGTGGGGGCGAGGGGAGGAAGGGAGCCAGGAGGAGGGCACGGGAGGGGTCTGTGTGTGTGTGTCACACGCGTCTTCGTTTGTACTATTGTGACAGCAGCTAGTTTTTGAGCCACGTGTCATGTTTTACATATACTGTTTCTAATTCTCATAAAGACCACCGATGGATATTCCTTTATCATTCTATAGTTTAGAAAACAGGTTAAAAAGACCACCTCACTTGCCAAGTCGTTCTGCCTGTCATTGGCAGAACCGAGATTTGAAATGAGTTTTGTCTGTCTGATAAACACGGATATACACACCTTGTATTTGTGTGTGTGTGTGTGTGTGTGTGTAGATGTAAATTTAGGGTACCCTATTCCATAATCATTTGATTTATGGGGGATAAGAAAGCCACATCCTGGCAAACCCCTTTTTCATTTCATTTCCCCTCAAAGTATAAGTAAGACTGTTAACTTTTTGTCAGAAATAGTCTGTATAATTCTGTACTTCATTTTTGAACCGATGAAAACATGTTGACCCTTCCCCAGGAAACCACACGCATGCTCAGGAAGGCAGATTTCCAGCTTCTAGGGGGGTTTCTCAGAGTTTCCGGGGCGCCGTGGAGCGCACCCGTTGGGGGCTCTCGGACCCCAGGCTGGGAAGCTGCGCTCGGCGCTGGGCACTGGCTCTGGGCACGCTGCTCGCCCCAGACTCTGCTCGGCGACCCTTTTCTTTTCTCCTGAAATTATAAGTAAGACTGATGGCAGAAAATATTCTCGGGAAAACGTGGTCCATGCCGACTTATCATTCGAGCGAGGGTGTTTCATTCATATCCGTTTCAGAAAAAACAATCAAGAAGATTGAAAACTCAGTTTGGCAACAGCAGTCACACCCCAAGGTTAGACCCGTTCCCTGTGGGAAAGACACCCTTTGGCTGCTGAGGCAGTGACAGGCAGGGAAGCCGAGTGTCACCTCGGGGTCCGCGTGGAGCGGGCCGGGGTCTGGGAGGCCTGGCTTCGGAGATGGCCCCCTGTCCTGGTGTCCTGGGGACACCACGCACAGTGCTTCAGACCGTGCAGGGGACACAACCGATTCAGCCCACGGTCCGAGAGGCCGCAGTGGGACATCACGGGGTCTGGGGTCGGTCCCCCCTGAGCGCGCGCTGGGAGGGACAGTCCGTCCTCGCCCCTGCCACCCCCGCCGTCCTCGCGTCTGCCGGTCTGCTGGCACCTTTGGATAAGGTGATAACATCTAACCCTACTGTAGAGAATTTTGATGACAGTTTATTTGAGTCCGATGGAGGCCGTGCCCGGCAGCCAGAGCTCAGCGGGCTGGGATAGATCCTTCTGGAATGGCCGGTTGGGTTTATTTTCTGCATGAGCAGTTTGGGGGTGGCGGGGAGCATGGGGGACAGTGCAGGGGGGGGAGATTATGGGAGGTGGGCGAGGGGGTCACAGGGTAGGTGACAAGATGCCCTGCCCCCCCCCCAGGGGGGTCCTGAGTGGTCAGACAAGAGGCCTGTCTAAGGTGCCTGAACCGGATGTGCAGACAATGGTGGGGGCGGGGGTGGGGGCTGGCTTAAGGCACAGATAGTGACAGGCCTGGGGCCGGCCTGCCTGCCTGACCTGCCCAGCCAGGAATCTGTGACCCGCTCGCCCTGAGGTGGCTTTCCGTGCGACCCCTCCCCTTTTTCCAGGTTTCTCATCCTCCTTGGCTTCCGGCTCGCCCCGTCCCCCCCGGAGCTGTGTGTCCCTGTTCACTGGGGTTAGCGGTCAGCGGTCACAGTGGGTCAGAGCCCGCTTGTCTCCCCTGCATGCCTGCCTGAGGCCGGCTTCTCCTGTGACACCTGCTGTCCGTCCTGTCCCCCCCTTCCTCCCTGCTTCCCACTCCCCCCACTGTCTTTCTGTCCCCGAGCCTGTCTGTCTGTCTCTCTCTCTTCATCTCTCTCTCTCTCTCTGCCCCTGTCCCCGTCCCTCCTCCACTTTCCCACTTGTTTATGTTCTTCCAAAACTGCCACATGTGCAGAAGCTCAGCGCGGATCCAGCCACCAGCAGAGCCAGGGTTCCTCAGCTGCGCGGGGCTGGCGCTCTGCCCGGCGGGCTTTGTCGTGGGGCCGCTCCTTGCAGTGCAGGGTGTCAGTCAGTCAGCAGCATCCCCAGATGCCAGTGTCCGCTGCCACCTCTCCTCGCCCCCTGCCCCCAAAGGCTTTCAGACATTGTCACGTGTCCTCTTGGGGACAGAATCACCCCCAGCTGAGAACCTGTGCCTTAAGCTTTACTGTGTGCCCGGCAGGTGCCAGGAATCCAAGGGGGTGACTGTGACAAAGCCTGTGTCCCTCAGGTGACTCAGGTCAGGGACGCGGCTACAGGGCATGGGCCGAGCAGGGAGCAGCTGGTCAGGGAGACTCCGGGGCAGGGCGGGGACAGGGCGGGGACAGGGTGGGGACAAGGCGGGGACAGGGCAGGGACAGGGGCGAGGGGAGCAGCCTGTGTCCCTGTTAAAAACACCAGCTGCTTTTCCCGTGATCTTGAAGAAATGTCATTCTTCATGGTTAGACCTTTTTCCCTTAATATTCTCTAGATTTTTTTTTTAAATCTTCGTCTTAAATTGTAGTTTAAACAGTATTTATCTGCAAGTTAACTTAAAGAGCGAATGGAGTGTCCCCGTTTTAACGTACATAGGAAGTTGAGAGCTTCCGTGATGAGTTAAGGAGGGAGGTCAAGTTCATCCCTTTCCCTCAGGCACGTCGCTTGTTGCTTTAAGGACAGACCCTATTCTGTTCCTTACACGACACCTGCGGATGGACGTGTGGTTTCTACCTTTGAAAATATTTTAAACATTATTTTTATTATTAAAATAATGAACGGCTGTAGAGCTTCTAGCAACCCGACGGCCACGCTGAGTTGGCCACTCGGTTCTGGGGCTTGGGACTGGCTCTGAGGGATGAGCTGCCTCTCCTGACGTCAGCCTCCAAGAGCTCACGTCGGGTTCGTTTGACTTTATTTTTTAATGCAATTGCGTTAGATCATGTATTTTCTTATTGTCAGCCTTTTTATCCGATATCATTCAACTGCGTTACGATATTTAAGTTGTTCGTATTTCTAACATTTTTCTTATCAAAAAGCAAGGAAATGACTTCATACATGGTTGATAAGAACCGATTTGACTGCTTCATACAACTTGGTATTTTAGGGGAGGGATTTTTTTGGGGGGTTGACGTATAGAATTGAAGCTAAAGTGATTAACCTTTTATGAGTCCGTGGTGGTTGGTTACTGGCCTAATTTCGTTCACCAGCTGTCAGTGTAATGTTTTCGCAGGCTTCAGATCGTATTATTCACAAGTATTTTAAAAGCTTTTGAAGTCAAAGGCCTTCCTTATGCTAAAGGGACCTCTCAGGTTTTGCCGGGATTTTCTGCTGGGTTTGCAGACACGGCAGCGATACAGCTTAGGGCTGTTCGCTCTGCCCGGGCAGCAGGAAAGGTGTCCCCACAGATAAGCGCCCCTCGGGGCAGAGGCCCGTGACGTCACGTGTGTGTGTGTGCACACGGGGTCTGAGTTTTACCACTTGGACAAAGACCCGGGGAACTACAGAGAGAGTCGGGATTTGGAGGCAGAGGATAAAGAAATAATCTTTGCAAAATCCCGGTCTGGGATGAACTCCTTTGATGTGTGTTATCACTTAGATTTTTAACACACACCCATCCTTCTGGAAGACAAACACTGAGCTTTTAATTCTCATGATTTTTTTTTCTCTCTTTTTTCTTTTAACTGCATGAAGAAACAGTTCCTTACAATCTCTGTCTCCACGGCGGGTGTGAATCTGTTTCTCTCTCGCCGTGTTATGAGGCGGGGGTCCCCCACTCCGGCCTGTAAGGAATGGGGATGCACAGCGGGAGGTGAGCGGTGGGTGAGCAGCGAAGCGCCATTCGCACCTGCAGCCACCACCAGCGCCAGCGTCACCGCCTCAGCTCCGCCTCAGGTCCCCAGGTGTCAGCTTCTCACAGGAGCCCCGGTCCCCCGTGCCAAAAAGGCTGGGGACCGCTGTTTTAAGAGACATGATGAAGATCATTTTTGTGCAACGATGTAAGATGCATTTTTAGTATTTTTTTTTTTTCTTCTCAGAATGCATCTTTCTCATTTAATTATCAACTTGTCAACTTGCATTAGATTTCATTTTTATCCCCAGGAATATCAGTTATTCGGAGGTCAAATTGATTTCCGAAGTAAAAATTCACTGACTTATTTAAAAAAAAAAAAAAAAAAGGGCTTCTCTGATCTCTCCAGCAGAATTTGGCAAACGCCGGGTATGACTTGGCAACTCTTGACAATTGCCGAAATTCTGTGATTTCACAGTTCTTTAGACTTTACAAAAACGAGATGTAGTTTGTCACGAATAAAACATGTAAGTCAGATGAATTTTGACAGTCCACAATAAATTGCAGTGACTTCCACTAGTAGTTAAAGAGAGATGGTGTTTTTCTTCTCACTCACTCAGAGACACCAGAGAGGACTGCGTGTGAGGCCAGGAGAAGCGTGACACTGCTCCTTTGAGGGTGCTCAACCCTACGCTCTTGTTTCACCTTGCTGTCACCTCCCCCTTCTGGGGTTTCCTTCTGTTCAAATTCCAAAAACCAAAGTGATGTTAACGGAGTCTTCTTTTGAACCATTCGCTTATTTACATAAAAATTAGCTTACTGAATTTTTTCGGGATTTGTCAGAGGACGTACACGTTCGTTCATTCAACAGATAGTTTTGGGGGGTAGTTACTATAGGCTGGGCACCGCTCTAGCCGGTGACTAAAGCAGAGAAGGAAACCAGACCGCTGGGCTAGCTCGCCTGCCCAAGGGGAAAAGGGGGCAGAGACGTTTTGTGTGCTCGTTTGTTTTGACGAGGATGATTGGTCGTTTCAGACAAGGTGGCTGGCAGAGAAAGTGACAGCTGACAGGTGACGATCTGAAGGAGGCGGCCGGGGCAGGCCGCTGGGACGGCCAGGCTCAGGGCTTCCCAGGCTGACACCCACCATGCAGAGCCTGGAGGCCACGCGCACTCTTGGGGTGACTGGCTAAGGTGGCCGGAAAGGGGAGTGAGAGCCAAGGGGTCGTTTGGCGGACTGGCCGCTCTGTGACGCTGTGGGAAGCCACCAAGCCAAGAGGTGACACGATCCCATTCGTGTTTTCACAGGGCCCCTCTGTCGCTGTGAAGAGTAGAATGAGGGGGGCAGGGACACACCATTTAGGTCCAGGAAAGCACGGAAATGTGCCAGTGAGAGGGGCAAGGTGTGGGGGCTGGAGTCTAGACGTGGGGTCAGCAAACCCACCCGGTGAGGGAGGGAGGAGGTGAGGACGGCCGGGGGCGCCTGGCCCGAGCCACCGAGGGAGGTCGTGGCCTACACAGGACAGAGATCGCAGAGGAGAAGGTTCTGGAGAAGGTTTATTTTGGGCCTGACAATCTTCGGTGGAATCGTCACTCTAAGAGTGATGATTATCGATTCACTTGTTGGTAGGATACACCAGCGTTAGAATGTCCGACTCGGGTCCCTCTTCCTCTGTCATTTTCAGGGGACTCCACGAACATTTGTGATCAGTTTATCAGTTTCTTAGATCAGTTTGGAAAGAAGGTCTGAGCCTTCCTGTCCATGTGCATGGTATGTCTCTCTATTAGATGTTCTTCAACTCGTATTTGCAGTATCGTACGTTTTCAGGGTATGGGGCTCAACCTTATTGTGTTAAAGTTCTCGCTACGTATTTTATCCTTTTTTGATGCAATTCAAGTTTATCTTAAAAATTACGTATTGCTAGTATCTAGAGACATTCTTGATTTTATGTATTTATTTGTATCCTGTGACCTCGCATATACACCGCACAACGTGACCTGAATACTGAGAATATGGTCGACGTGCTTATTCTAGTAGTTTTTTTGTAGGTTTTATAGGATTTTCTACCTGCGGGATTTTTATGGTATCTGTGATTAAAGACAGCTGTATTTCTTTTTTTTTCCGATCTGTATGCTTCTACTCTTTCTCGCCTTGTTTTCTTGCGTCGTTGTGATTATCCTGGTGAGAACCTTCGGGCCCAAGCTGAGCAGGGGCGGGGAGAACAGACGCTTTGCCCGGCGTCTTGTCCTAGGCAGGCGCTCAGCTTGTCACCCTAACTCTGATGTTCGCTGTAGACGTTTCACAGATGCCTGTTATCGGGTTGGGGGAGTTTCCTGTGTTTACTTCGCTGAGTTTATGAACAGCTGTGGGACTTTGTCATCTGACTTGTGTATTGGCTTCGAGGGTCATGTGGTTTCCGTCCCTGATCCTGTGAGCACGGGATAGCACGGTCATGGATTTCTGGCTGTTCTGGTCCCCGGATAAGACCTCCTTGATGGTGGTGCGTGTCCCTTCTCATGCGTCACCGGGTTCAAGTCGCTGATGCTCGTTCGTGTTCAAGGGGCACGTGGGTGGGTGGGTGGCATCAGGGCAAAATGCCTCCCACCTTGAAAGGGGAGGGCTCTGTCCCGACTCTGCGGGATTGGTATTTTATATTCTTCTTAAACGTAAATCACTAAGGAACCAATATGCTTTTTTTCTTTCTTTCTTTTCTTTTCTTTTCTTTTTTTTTAAAGTGGATTCGGGTGATCTCGCTGAGGGTCTGCCCTTCACGGCCTGTCTCCCCTGGGCTGTGTCAGGCGCTGCTGGGCCCGCCCAGGGAGCCACCGATGTTAGTACCTGTACCCGCTTATTCCCCCTCGGGCGGGCCTTTCACACCCTCAACCCTCAGTGTGTGACATCTGTTCACTGGTTTTTTTTTTTGCATTCATTGCTATTTTAAACACTCAAGTACATTTAAAATACTTTTTTTTTGAGAATATGATACTCCCAGTTGAATCGATTCAAGAAGCTCTTGCTGTGGACCGACCCGTGTCCCCCAGGTCCCTGTGCTGAAGCCCCAGCTCCCGGGTGGCCGCGCGGAGGGCGGAGGGAATCAAGGTCGAGAGGACACGGAGCGGGATGGGCGACCTTGACACCGGAGCCTGGCGCACTCTGTCCTCCTGTGGAGACAGGAGAGAGGCCTCCCCGGGGGACAGATGCTGCGGGAACCTGGGCCGTGGACCTCCCAGGCCCCAGGCCCAGGCATAAGAAGCATCCGTGGTTTGGGGGTCACAGGCTCGGTGCCCAGGCTGCCGGGGCGCCTGTCCTTTGGTGCTGTCACGGGCGGAAGGCCCGTGTGGCGTCCTTGCCATGCCATCAAGCCACCTGGTGGGTGCTGGCCCTGACTGCGGCCGTCAAAGTGTCCTCACCAGCGGCCGCCCCCTTATGCCGGGCCTGTGCCCTCGGTCACACCTGTGCTCCCACCGAGCCACCGTGCGGTGTCCCCCCCGATCGGCGCAGGGGAGGGCGCCCTTCCGAGTTCGCCCTTCCCTTAAAGAAAATAACGCCGAGTGCTTACAAAGGGACACAGTTCGACGGCTGCTGGCGGTCGCGCTCTTGGTGGAGCTGCTTAGGGGTCGCGTAGCTGGGGACCGTGTTCCTGCCTCTTGAGCTGGATTCACGGCAAACACGGGGCCGCTTGCACAGGTGAATTCGTCTTCTATTTTTGCATAACCAATGACTACAAATTTAGTGGCCTGAGTGAGGCCCGTGTGTAGCTCACAGTTCTGGAGACTGTCCTGTGTCATTTCTTATTTTTTTTTGAGTTCCCCGATTTATCTTAAAACAGTATAATGTCCGACACAGTAATGTTTCAACAGTATTTTTAAATGAATCGCTAATAGAGACGTATACATGATATGTTTTTATAGGGGAAGTCTAGGAAAATACCATTTTTAGCTCAAGCTGTCATATAATTTTTTAAGAAGGTATGTTTTGCAGCTTTGGGACTTTAAAACATTTTGAAAAAAACTTCTATTTGATTTTCTTTTTTTTTTTTTTCTACATGAATGTCACGATGATTTAAAATTCCGTGTGATAAGTAGAACAGAATGGTTTACAGACATAGCTAACGAGTGGGAATTTTGTATACTTTTCACTTTTAGGGTGTGCTTCTTTTAAACTGAGATAAATGAAAATGCTGATGAGAAAACATTTTTAATATCTCACTAGGGTATTAAAAGAGCCATAAAAAATTACAGTTGTTATTATGCTTGTCTTATCTAAATCCCAGTTTTAAAACTGTTTTTTTTTAATTAAAAACCAGCCTTATGTTTATTACATCATTCTCTCTCTCTCTCTCTTTTTTTTCTGTCTCTCTCTCTCTTTTTTTTTTTTTTTGCATCTCTCTTTTATCCATTTTTTACGTTTTTATTTCAGTGGGTTAGATTGCATCCTATGGAGAGTTTCCTCTCCAAAATGTTTTAAAACTTTCTCAAACCATCGTGTGCTCCCATGAGGTTTATTTCTGCGACGCTTCCTGTCCTGAGTTTTTATTTTTATTTATTTCATTTTATCCAACGCTTTCCTGAGAGTCTCGGCGCGCGGGGGCCGCGTGAACCCTGTCTGGCCGCTGTGACGCTGGACGTGCGGGCCGCGGCCGTCTCCCGGGGGCCGAGGCGTCTGCCCGCGGACCCACTGTGTGCGTGTGCGTGTGTGTGTCGCGGTCGGCGTGCGGGGCGTGTCCGCATCGGGCTTCTCCGTGCTTCGTGGCCGTCGTCCGCCACGGGAGGAGCCGCTTCTGCTTTCGGGAGGCGGCGCTGGACGCTGGACGGCGCGGCCCGGATCCATCGCACACCGCTCCTCCCTGCCCCTCTCCCACGCCAGCACTCACTCGGCCCCGTGCTTTGAATCCGTGTCCGCTATTCCCACCCGCGGACCGTCAAACCACGGCGCGCCGTCTCCCCAAAGAGGGAGCTCGGTCCCTGTGTCCCCAAAGCAACAGCCTTGAGTTTCCTGGGCTCGCCCCGTCCCTTGACCTCCGGCCGCCTCTGCCCTTCCCGTGTCTCTCCATCTTCAGATTCGTGGGCTCCGCCCTCCAAGACGCTCTCGAGTTTCCCTGCCACCCGGGAGCTCACTTCTCCGTCCACACTCCGTGGGCTGTTGTTCCCTATTTGCCCTCGGACCTCGTGTTTCTGCATGGGTCACACCCCCGTGGATGTTTCTGCATTTACACCCCCGTGCGGTGGCCACCGTCTCTGGCCTGGCCTTTTGTTTGTGCGAACGGGAGACGGAGAGGGTGAAGTGACTTTCTTAGGGACGCAGGCCAGTTCTGAGCCACGCAGCTGGTGGTGACTCGGAGCCTGGGGGACCGAAGGATGCCGTCTCCCCCCACCGGGAAACTTGGGGTCTGAGTTCAAGAGCCGAGAGTCCTCGGTCCTCCGTGCTACGCGGCCCTGTGTGTCCACCCGCCTCTGGCGTGGACCTCCCTTTGGCGGGAGGCGTTTTGGTGCGGGGACCGGGGACATGTCGGTGTGCTTAAGCTCACTCCTGAGGTTCTACTTAGAAATCCTCGTTTCCACCTTTATCTTATCCCTTCCAGGGGCTTCTGTCTTTATTTGGTGTGATGCCCGCAGCCAGGGGAAGCAGGCAGGTTTATTCTGGTCGGGTACACCTTCTGATGTGAAAATTACAGACACTGGGGCAGGGGCTTTCCTGCGGCTGGGACACCTTTCCGGGATATTAACTCGTGGGGAGTAAGTAATCAATTATGTAGATCAGGATCCTGGCAGCACATTCCATCAGGGTTCATTAAACGCCTGCTTTCCAGGACCTAGATGAATCTCGTTTCAGTGGGAATGTGCCTGGTGCGGGGCGGGGAGGATTATTTAGGGGAGACAGATGGATAAGGGTCATTATAAGGCAGATTTGTTCTCAGCTTTATCGAGGTGATTGACTTGAAATGCGCATTTAAGATGCACGGCTTGATGCGTTCATACATGTAGACACCGAGTAATGATTAGCATAGCAAGGCCGGTTGACACCTCCGTCCCTCACACAGTTGCCTCTTCTGGAGGTGAGGACTTTTGTCAACGTAAGAGCGTCCAGACCCTGTGGGGAATTTTTGTAAGAGTGTATTAGAGCCACAGTGACACCAGTTGCCAGGAGGCTCCATCTCGGGTGCTGGGGAGGGTGACCGTTGGCAGTTTCTCTTCTGCACTTGGAGTTGAGGAGGGGAAGTAAGGCAGATTGCAGGGAGGCTCGCTGGGGGCTGGGGTGGGAGAGAGCCGGGCGGGGGCGGGCTTACAGGACACTTGACAGGACCTCCTGCTCCCCAGAGGGGCCTGAAAGGCGTTTCCAAGGCCTGTGAACCCAGATGCAAAGCGAAGATGGCTTTTAAGGTGAGGATAATAAGCTCCCTGCCTGGGCGGGCCTGCCCACCTGCCTGCACCTGCCCAGCCAGGGTCCCCCTGCAGGTGACTGTCCACAGGAGCCCTTTGCAGCCACAGCTTTAAGATCTGCCCTGTTAACCTGCCACGCATTTCGTGCTCTGCTGCGAATTGCAGTCGGTGCTGTGTGCAGTGGAGCTCAGGGCGGGCCCGCCTTACTCTGGAGGGACTCTGAACCCTGGGGCCAGCTTCCCGCGCCCAGCAGCCACTGCTCTGCTCTCTGGTTCTTCTGAGTTTTGCTTTTGTAGAGTCCGCATATGCATGAGACCCTACAATATTTGTCTTTCTCTGTTGGACTCGTTTAGCAGAACGCCCTCCAGGTCCGTCCATGGTGTTGTAAAAGGGAGAATTTCCTTTTTTTTTTATGGCTGAATAATTGTGTGTGTGTGTGTGCACACGCACGGAACCTTCATCTGCAAACCTGAATCTCTGGATTGCAGACGGGGTAGGGTCGTAACGGGTCACAGAGTGCGAAGCGTGCTGGACTTCTGTGAAGAGTAAAGTAGCAGCTCCGTGTTACTAGGTGAGAAAAAGAAAAAAGACAGATAACACAGTGTTGCTGCCCTGAGCGTTTTTGCTGCTGGCAATTCGCGTTGCCACGCCTCAAAACCCAAATGGGTCTGAGCCTCTCCGTCCGGGCTCTGTGGCTCCCTGACCGAACCCTGAAGTAGGAGGCATCGCCGTGGCTTTTGTCTGCCTATCTGCCTGTCTGTCTGTCTGTCTCTTTAGGAGTTCCTCAGACTCAGAGGGAAGCCGTTCCTTAAGTGCCCGTCAGGTTGCCAGCCACGTTCCTGTCCCTTCGGAAGTGGATCGTGCCAGGCTTCTCTCCTTGCTCGCCTGTGAGGTGTCCCCGCTGCCACCGAGAAACCTCATGCCCACCGTCTGCAGACTGAGCCGCCCAGTTCCCCCGCGCACAGCACGCCTGGCCGTGTCTGAATTACTGACCTTTGCCCCCCACGGGGTGGCCCCTTTAACTCACCGGGGCCCCGCGACTGTGCGCGGCTCCTTTGCCTTGGGCCGTGTGGACGCGTGTCCAGAGTCACACAGGTCACCTTCCCCTCCGCCTCCTTCCGCGAGACCGTGTCAGACAGACAAGTTAGATTATCTCCCATCCTGCCTTCCGTCCTTCTGAATTAAAAAAAAAAATATATATATATATATATATATATATATATATATATATATATGCATTAAAGTTTATTTTCGTGCCGTGAAGTTCTCTGAGGTTTGGCAGAGGCCAAGGGTCATGTGTTTGCCGTCGTGACGTGGTACCGAGTGGTTTCCTCGCCGGCAGGACACCTGCTGTGCCTCCTCCCGCTGGGACACCTGGCGGCCACTGGCCTTTCCCTCCCCCCTCTCTGTAGTTTTGACATTTTTTTCATAATGTCGTGTAGTCAGGATGACACCACAGGCAGGCTTTTCAGGCTATGCACGTAACAAGATGCATTTAAGAGTCATCTCTGTCTTCTCGTGGCTTGCTGGCGCATTTCTTCCTGTCGCCAAATCCCATGGGATTATAGGGACCCGCCACACCTTGCGTGTCCGCTCGCCCGAGGAGGGCAGGACTCCTTGGGGTCTTGCCGTCGCGGGTGACTGTGAACAGAGCTGCTGTGACCTCCACGTGCAGGTGTGTGCGTGGACACGGCTCTTCCTACCAGCTGGGTAAATAGCTGGTCATGTGACTGCTGCTGGGTCACGTGGTGAGACCGTGTTTGGCACGATAAGAAATTGCCAAGACGTCTTTTAAAGCGATTACCGTTGTTGCGTTCTTGCTGGCAACGAATGAAATTTCGTTGTTATTCCTCATCCTCGCCCACAATTGATACAGTCAGATGCTTTGATTATAAATAACCATTCTTAGACATATGTCGTAGACTCTCGTTTCTTCTTTTAACTTTAGTTCTTTAGCAAAAAGGGAGCATTTTTTTTTTTCATATGCTGGTTTGTCATGTCTGGGTCATTTTTGGTGGCGTGTCAGGTTAGATCTTTGGCTCGTTTTCGATGGGGTGGCGTTTCTTGTGTTTTAAGCATCCTTTGTCCATCTCAGATGACAGGCATTCTTCAGATACGTAGTTTTGTGACCTGGCGAATAGGACTCATGAGGTGAGATGAGATGATGAGATGGGGTGGCGAGTCAGCCATGGCTTTCTATCTTCCGCCTGGGTTTCTGAGAAAATGGGGAGGGAGAGAAAAAGGAAAGGTGAGAGTTAGAATCACGTCGGAAAGAAGTAGGAAGGGGGTGACTCACTGAGTTTGGAGGTGATGGGAGAGCACCCCAGGTCTAGACGTCAAAGATGCATCGAGGCCCCTGACTCCGGTCCTGCCGTCAGCACCACGGAGGACTGCGGGGAAAGCAGACACAGAGAGCAGACAGGCGGTCAGGGCAGGAACTGTGCGGCGCCGTGTCACGAAGGAGACGGTGGGACATTTGAAGAAGGAACCAGACGTCAAATACGGACCACCGTGGAGGACATAGCCACACGCGTGCGTGGTCGGTGCTGGGGCCGGCGTCACCGTGTGCCCGTCCCGTCCAAGGGGCGGAGCCAGCTCCGGGGGTGTTGGGGGGCTCGCTCTTACCTTACTGTGGGGCGTCTCTGCCTTCGACACCCTGCGGCATTTCTCGAACTGAATCGTACATCACGGGGGCCCCTTTGCAGGGGGAACCCAGACCAGGCTCTCAATTTTCCAAAAACTCTTATTACAGCCGTATAATTCGATATCCGGATCTCTATCTATAACATTGGCCGTTTAAGTGCTGAATCCACCGGAAGAAACGGGCTGCCCTCCCAACGGGACCATTTACCGTGACCGTCACCGCTGGTGATGTGGGGTTAATGAGGTGGCACGTCAACTCGAACCACGAACTGGCGAATACAATTTTGCATATTCAGTGTGAAACCAGATCATAGTGCTTGGACAATCCTGTGTCAATTAAAGTACCGTTATCCTCAGATCGTGAAAATTATTTTGGGGAAACTAACTACAGACACAGAATATCGGTGAACAGATTTCAAGATTGTCCCGAAGCAAACGTTAATCATTGGCTTTAAGCGCCTCTGAGAAAAAGAATTTGTGAACAGTGAAAGATAAGAATTTCCTCTCTAGAGAATTTTTAGCACCCGAGTGGCACCGTTGCTATATTCTTCTGTTTGGTGCTGTTACCAGCGTTCCGTGCCCCCCGAATTTTAGATCTGGGATGACTGTTCACGCACGAAAACTACGCGCTTTGTGCAAGGCCCAGCTGCGCAGCCCTGGGACACGGCGTCCCTTCACCTGTGACGCTGGGATTGACCGTCGGGAAACAGCTGTGCTCCGTGACGCGACGTCTGTAGTGTGAAGCTTAACTTCACTTCTTTAAAATACGTTTATAGTGCTGGCGTGTCTAGATCGTCAGATGCGCCCTTTCCGCCGTTATCGCGTGTACAGTTTGGTGGCGTTAACCACACTCAGTGGCGTTCATCGCACTCAGTGACGGCTCCCAGAGTCACACGTGACATCGACCTCGGCCGAACGGGTCATGTTTTTCTGTCTCGTATGCCCGTGAAGCTGCGTCACGTGAGTTAATTTCGTCCTTTTTCGTTCTCTTGCAGGTTTGACAGATGAAAAAGTGAAGGCCTATCTTTCTCTCCACCCCCAGGTCTTAGATGAATTTGTGTCTGAGAGTGTTAGTGCAGAGACTGTCGAGAAGTGGCTGAAGAGGAAAAACAACAAACCAGAAGGTAGGCTGGCATCGGCTCGGGTGTGGAACGGGCTTCCGGCTGATAGGGGGAAAAACTCAGCCAGGACGGGGGACATAAAGTAGACAGACGCTAGCACTTGAATTTTGTGATCGTTCTGTTCTGTTTAAAAGGCCCTTGACTAAAAAAAAAATCTTGGCGAATAAGCCTCGAACATTTATTTAGATGTTGAACAATGCAATTTTAGACACGATTTTATTTAATTATGGATTATAAAATATTCTTTGCGTCACAAAGATGTTTTTTATTATTTCGCAAAAGGAAGTCTTCAAACAATTTTTGTACGGGCGCAGTAGAAAAAGAACTTTTAAGTTTGCACTAGGATTTTTCTTCACACTGCGCACTGAAGAAGCAGTTCTATTTATGAAGGAAGAAATGTGGGCTCGAAAAAAGGGGAAAAAGTCAAATTTTCTTTAATGTCAAATATAGATTAATATATAGGATTTGAATATTGTGGAATGTCGGTTTTCCATAAATTTATACTTGGTCAGACTTTCATTTCTGCGAATATCGTTTTATAGTAGAAATTTTATATGTGATTTTTAATGATACGAAGACTTTTATATTAAAAATGTCAGAAATATATACTGTTTCTCTGGGCATTTATTTAGTGTAACAAATAAGTTCTATATTTAAAGTTAAAAGTTGCTATTATTAAAATGCACTTAGAATGTACTACTAGAATGTTGCTCAAGGCTGATTTTCTTCACTGTAGTTTTGAAAGTTTCTATACTTTTCTTACAAAATTTTTATAATATAAAAGATTGTAAGCCTTTTAAGAGGAGAGCTTTGGGCACTGAAACACAATGGTTTTTAAAGCACATGAGCGTGTGTATGCGTGCGTGTGTAGACTGAGGGAGGGAAAGAGAAATATAAATCAATCGGAGAGACAGGCATAGTCTTCTCGAAACAGTGAGCATCGGATATGAAGAACAAAGCTGGACAAGACATATTTCAGCCATTAAAACCCTCAACCGTTTGGAAACGATTGGAGACAGTGGACGCTTTGAGGAGTGTGACAGGTGTGCCCGAGGCACACAGAGCAAGCAGCTTCCGGCTTGCTGTCTGGTGACGGGTAATAGTGCAAATGTGTGTGTGTGAGATGTCAGACCGCGTGCAGGGCTCAGTAAGTGAAGAAGTGTGCGTGCGTCTTAGTGTCACAGTGGAAATCAACCCTTAAGTGTTTATAACTATTCGAATGCGTCCTTCCATGCCACCCAAATCTGTGTTCTGTGTTCATCAATTGATACTTCCGACTGTTTTAATTTTTTTAATTTTTGTTTTATTTTTATTAGTATTATTTTTTTTTTAAGGGAGGCAACCCTTGGTTAACCTCACAGGTTGCAAGGACCTTGTTAGCTTACAATTCCTTAGACAGCACCCAGTCTTCCTAGGTGGTCTCCCATCCTAGTACTAACCAGGCCCGGCCCTGCTTAGCTTCCGAGGTCAGACGGGATCGGGCACGTTCAGGGTGGCGTGGCCGGAGACTTGCCACTTGCTTTACACAGACCAAAGTGTTACAAAAATGAGTCCCTGCTATACTGCTGTTCAGGAAAAGCCGAAACCTGGTATTAACGACACTGAAAGTTCTAGGGTAGGCGTTTCTCGATGCGAGGCATCTTCATGTGATACGTAAGAGAAAGGATGAAATGGGGACGTTTGATTAACAGGGGAGGACAGATGACAGACAATAAAAAAAGACCATTTCAGTATTTGTTGACTATGTAGATTCGAGAACGTCTCGCGTAACGTGTAGCAAATAGAACATTTTAATGTGATTAAATTGGCTCCGTGTCGCACAAGCCCCGTCTCCTGCTTTGGCCCCGTCTGTGGCCTGTGTGCCCGGTGGGTGGGTCTGTGTGCCCTGCGCGCTCCGTGTCACAGGGCGGTCGGTCTGTGTTTGCTGCCCTCGAGGGACGTGCCATCCACTGGGGAGGGCAGGAGACAGGCAGCTGAGCAAGGACGGCCGTCCGTGGTGTGCAATCACGTGTCACATCCGTGGTGTCGGGCGTCAGGAGCCTGTGGGACGCGGGCTGTGCAGAAGAGGTGTCAATACTGACAAGCCCTTTGTAGGAGCCGGTGCCTGACCTCGGCCCCGATCCTCCAGGGGGGTCCCCGACAGAAGTGGACCCTGTCGTCAGGGTCGGTGGGTCCCCCCGGGCCTCCTGGCCAGGCCCCCAGCCTGTGTGATTCCAGTGCCAGCTGGCCTTTGAGGGCTGTTGTCCTCGGCCGTGGGGGCTTTGGGGTTTCTGCAGGAGCCAACACGCTGCTGCTGCTGCTGACGGGAGCAACAGAGACCCAGGCCGCGAGGCGGGGGGCTGCGACACAGTTGGGGGGATGCTGTGCAGGGAAGAGTGGGCGGGGACAGCTCCATCGAGAGCCACGGAGAGTGAGCTGGTTGCAGGACAATCCAAAGTAGTTTCGTTCCTCTTATTTTTTTTTTTGTTTTGGGGATACCTTTGTTTGCTTTTGTGGTGCTGGCAAATAAATCCTAAGCGTTCTCATCACACGGAGAAAGTTTTTCTTTCTCTTGGAACCGCTGTGAGATAGTGGATGTAACTAAAGGTGCTGTGGCAGCTGTTTTGCGATACGTGTGAGTACGATCGTTGTGCCGTGAACTTGGCGGTGCTGCGTGTCACTGGTGTCTCACGGACACCGGAACCCGGTTTTAACAAGTGCTCAGAAGGAAGGTTGGGGTGTGATTAGGGCGTAGGTAACGAGAGGGCCTGGCTTCACCTGGGGCTGGGACCGTGGCAGCCACGCCCAGGCCTGGAGGCTGAGTCTGCTGGGTGCGGGACGGGGAGGAGGAGGTGGGGGCTCCAGAGCAGGGGGGGGGGTCTTGGCAGGGCCTGGGGCGGGGTGAAGGGGACTTCCTGTGGGACCTTCCAGGTCACCTGTAAGGGCTTTGGATTTTCAGAGCAACGGGAAAGGTTCGAAGGAAATTTGAGACGATATTTTGAATGGATTTTTCACCATCTCTAGTGTCTTGTATTTTTATTAAAAAAAAAAATCAACGCAGTGACAGTTTCGGTGTCTCTGGCCCTCCGCGTCCCCCCAGGAGGCATCGGACACTGTGCGTGGTGGCGGCTGTGTCCTCACTGTCCATCACTGACTTGCAGGATGTCATAGAAGCAGGGACTCTGTCTCCGTGATGTTCGTGAAGGAGCCAGGGGTTAGAACCCGCGTGACTCATATTTTCGTCCGGAGTAGATGCACGTGCCCTCTGGTTCTGGCACGATTTCAAACCGAGCGGTGAGACGTGGGACGTGGGAGTATCTGGGGGAAAGTGCACGGGGTGAGAACAAGGCGGCGCGAGCGGGAAGCGCCCGTCGCTCTAATCTCTGAGGATCAAGAAACAGCGTCCAGGGTGACTCACGCACACGGGACATCGGGCAGAGACACAGCAGGGTACGGGCTGTTCTCGGACTTCCAGAACAACGGGGCCGGAGATGCTAAAGGAGAGGAAGAGGAGGATGATGAGTTCTGGAGTCGTCGTAAGCACCGGGGACATACCCTCGACGAAGGCGCGGCTAATGCGAGGGCTACGTGAGAAGCTGGGCTCAGGCCGAGGGCTGCGGGGTGCAGGGTCCCTTCGATGGGTCGGAACGCCGTCTCTGGGGATGGATGGGCTGTATGGCACGTAGAGAGATTTTTATCTGAAACACCTACGCACGGCCATGCGGATGTGAATTCTTTGACGTGGGCTTGCTTGTCCTCACAGCCTTGGGACGCCTTCCCGAGGGTGGTTTGCTGGGTGACTGTCCCCTCACTGGGTGGCCTATTCCGTGCGCTTTTTTACTGTGGGGCTGAGAAAACTTAAGTGCTCGAGTTAGGTTCTCTCGAACGTCCTTCGTGAACTGTCCACGTGAAGTTATCACAGAAGGGGAGGGTGCTTGGACTATGCTAATTAATTATCGAAAGACGTGTGACTTCAGTTCTGTTTTTCTGCGTGATGCTCTATGAAAAGGAAGGCAGAAACAGAAGTGGTTTTACACCCTAAATAGTTCTTCTTAGAATATACTTTTTTTTTTCAGATGAAAAAATTAAATGACTGTATTTTCTCCATCCACATTTTAGATTATACCATGTAGACTATATTTAAATGACTTCTCTTTGAAAAGGTGCAGGTCGATTGCCTGGAATAGCATTTTCGTTCTGTGGGGTTCAGGTTCTGAATTGGTACCGAATGGAGGAGTACACCTCTGTGAGCTGTGAGCCCGCAGCGTGTCAGTGGCACGAGGGATGGCTCATCGGATGGATGGCGTCTTAAAAAAAAAAAGTGGATGGAATTAGGACCCGGCTAGTGACACGTGGAGAGACAACAGATGAGCGGACGTAGGGAAACCCAGAAGGTTGCGGAAAATCCCCACTGTTTTTTTTATTTTTTAAAGACAATCTTAAGAATTTCTGTTTTTCTGCTATTAAGAGAAGACAGGAGTTTCTCAGGAAAGGGCAGATAGAGGACAGTCTCTGTGGCTAAACCCGGGACTACCATAGCACAACGCAGCCAAGACCTCAGCGCGTTTGTGCAAAAGGTTCAGTTTCAAATCATAACGGCAAACGCTGATCTCGTAGCATCAGTGCTGACCCCTGAGGGCCTCGCACACGTTAATTCGGGCTGGGAAGCCCCACTGCCCAGGTGGGGACACAGAAACAGGGCAGCCGGCATCAGAGCCGGGCTGTGAACACAGGATTTTGTCCCCGATGGACTCTTGGGCCACTGTCTCTGCTGCTCAGTCGCGTCTGCTTAGGGCCTAACACGAGACTCGACTCTGCGGGGTGTGGGGCCCGGCCCTGACCCCGTGTCCCCGCTGGGACACCCCCGCCTGACCCGACAAGGACCCTCACTCGGTCTGTCTGTGTGAGGAGGAGCAGGATGGTCACGGCTGGCGCCCCGGTCAGCGTCCCCTCCCCCAGGAGGGGGGGGGCTGTCACTCCACCTACGAGGGTGGGGCTCCTGGAAGGGGAGCGCCCCGAGTCCTGTGTCAGGCGCCAGGGTCCGCCCTGGCTTTCCCGATCTCATCTCAAGACGAAGGTTTAGAAAGACGCCTTCCTCTTGGCGAACAGTGTTCACCGTTTGCTACGTTTCAGATCTGCCGGTAGACTAACATTCCCGCGCCTACCGCGCAGAACGGGTCTTCTCACGCAAAAGTATTTTTATAATCGGATGAACTTCTCTGACGTTGTGATGAAATGACTGTATGTTTGAAAAAAATGTTTTGTTTTGTTTTTTTTTTTTGGTATTAGTCATCATGCCCCAAAAATGTGCCTCCGTGGATGTAAGGCGTTTTCTCATCCGGTCACTTTCGAAACAGCCGGCACATCACAGAGTGTTTACATGTTCAAGGGTTCCTGCGTCTCAGGGGCTTGGCGGCATTGCTCTCGGATCTCTGTGTGACGTTCTGTCCTGTCCTTTCCATGCAGAGGCTAGAAAGTTACTTCAGTCTTCCACCGGCAGGGTTGGGAGAATAATTTAAGATTTTTATTTTTTTTGGTCGTTTAGAACATGTTCCTTTAGCTGCCCAAGTTGTGCTGTGTGAATATCTTAGGATTATGGTCAGATTTGGGGAGACCTTTCTCGAAACCTCTCTCGGATAAGTTACAGCATTTCAGGGCTTTCCGCGTTTTTCTGTGTTTTTTTTTTGGCTTGGCGACCCTCGTGCACGCGGGTCCCCGCACCCCCGAGTTGGCGCAGGGTGTGTCCGGGCGTTCCCGGGGGTGCGAGCACCGCTGGGAGCACCGTGGAGAGCGCCCGGCAGTCGGAGCGACCCTGGGGGCCGCAGGGGACAGCGGGGTCACTGGGCCTGACCGCGGCCCAGGTCGTTGGCGTTTAGCGCGGGATGGGGTGTGCGGGGTTCGGAGAGGGGGGCGCTCCTCCCCGTGGCGTGGACCCCTGGGCCTGTCCAGCCGGACGGGGCGGACCCGGGGCCCGCCTCCCTCGCGCCCCTGCAGGCGCCACTGCCCAAGGGATGGGGGTGGCCCCGTCCGGTCGCTGTCCCTCCGCGCCGGGGCCCAGCTCCTGCAGGAGGCGCTGCGCGCATGGGCGTGTGGCGCGGCCCCGAGGGTCGCTCTGGGAGCCTGGTGGGGCCTGGCGGGGGCCTGGTGTCATGGGGGGCGTGGGGCCTGGGACAGGTGACGCGCGGTGACCGCCCGCCGCGCGCTCTGGGGACCACGTGCCTCAGGCCGCTGCTCGCTGCCTGGAGGACGGCTGGGTGGGGAGGTGGCCTTGGGGACGGCACACTTTGACCTTGAGGGGACCGGGGACAAAGATGGGGACGGGGACGGGGACGGGCAGGCCTGGGCTCAGGAAGCAGCGGCCGCCGAGGCCGGGGCCCTGCGTCTGGTTTTGCGACGTGGCCAGGCAGGCGTCTCCCAGCCGGTGTGACGTGGCGCGGCCCCCGACTCTGCAGGGGTCGGGCGCTGGAGCACGGCAACCTCAAGGCGCACCTGCCGGGTGTCCCCTCCCCGACCGTGGTCGCCCGCCAGTGGCGAGAACGTTGACAGGACGGGGGAGCGCTCACTCGTGCCCCGGACCCTCCACCCCCAACGCACCGATTCGTGTGCGCGCATGGGGTGTGTCGGGGTGACAGCCACCCCCAGACGTTCCGGGGAACCACTCTGACGGCGGCCAGGGCAGCGAGCGCCGGCCCGTCTGTTCCCCTCGGGCCGGGGCCCCCGTCTGCGGGGCCGGGCAGATGCAGGCGCCGGGGAACGCCCTCCAAGGAGCCGAGCGCTCAGCGGGGGGCGGGTTTAATTCTGTCTCCAGAACCCCTGTCCCTCGGCGCGGCTTCTCTTCCTCTGACCCCGGGGGACACAGTTCCCTCGTTTTAATTTGCGCTCTCCGTGGACCCGCTAATTTGCTCTGTTCTCCTAATGCGTGGATTTGACGCGGGGGGTTCCGTTTTTGGGGGTCACGCCTGAGATGCACGCTGCGCCCCGGCAGGAGACGTTTCTCGGGACATGCTGGGCTCCAGTCGCCCCGCTGGGGTGCCCCGATGGGTGACCCACGGCGTCTGCTGCCCTTGTGTCTTGGAGGAGCCTCGCGTCCCATCCCGGCGATGGAGACCTGGGTGTCGTCTGAGTCTCCCTGAGACTCCGGGCGTACACGCGGGAAGAACTCACCTGTTTCATGCTTATCCTACTTGGCTTCCGTGAGATCTGTTTTATTCACCGATTTTTAAGTTCCGAGGAGGCATCACTTGGGGACAGCGCCCCGTGTGACGCAGAGGGCGGGACACGGCGAAGGCCCCCTCAGGGCCTGGAAGGGTGGCCCAGCGGGCGGATAACCGAGAAGCACTCCAGTGTCGGTGAAGGGGCTACGTTTGCTCCACGGTGTGACAGCGACACAGGGTGTGTTTCTTGGCGCTTCGTGTTCACAATGTGGTTCTTTATGCTCCTTGCAAGCTGACGTCTTCCGAGTGATTTGTATGTTGCTTGCCACAGAAAAGGAGTCACTTTTTAGTGCCTCAGGATACATTGTCTGAAAGTGGCGTCATTTTATTCTGCTGTGGCCTTGTTGCTGTTGAGCCCACGGGGTGAAGGGAGTAATCACGTGTGCACTTTGAAGTGAATGTTATACTATTTGTGATTCTTTTAAGTGCTGTCTCAGTTGCTGGAATGTTCCCCTGGTGGCTTTAGTTGGGTACATGCGGGAGACGCATGGGCCTGTTCTGCGGCCCCACAAGCTCTCGTGCCAGCCCCGCCCTCCTGCCCACTGATGGCAGTGGCTCTGGGGGACGCAAACGTTGCCGAGGGCTTGTTTTCGC
The DNA here is from genome assembly GCA_004027375.1 of Macroglossus sobrinus. Taxonomy (NCBI): domain Eukaryota; kingdom Metazoa; phylum Chordata; class Mammalia; order Chiroptera; family Pteropodidae; genus Macroglossus; species Macroglossus sobrinus. The sequence continues at coordinate 37,134 of PVKZ01006064.1, forward strand.
ACCTGGCGCGTGAAGTGGTGTCAGCTGCCGGGCGCTTTGATGGCACCAGACATGCTTCCCCCACGGGGAGGGAGGGTGTCTCAGGTGTGACGGGGGTGGTGTGGGGGGTGTTCTGCGGTGTGGGGGGGGGCAGCTTCCAGCGTGTGTCAGTCCCCAGGATGGGGTGACCCCCGACGTCGCAGCCGTTAACCCGAGGCCCGTCCAGGAGTCGGACGGCAGACTTGGAGTGCCGGGGTGGGAAGCGGGGGGCAGCGTGGATCTGGGTGGTTACCGCGGAGATGGGTTTGTGTGCAAGGGTTGATCTTGCAGTGTTATGCTCTGTTGTCGACTGATGCGGTTGAGTTGTATTTTTAATTATTAAATCCTGGGAGATCTATCTACCTACCTACCTATCTATCTATCTATCTATCTATCTATCTATCTATCTATCTATCTATCTATCTCGCCCTGAGCGGCCGTGGCCCCTGGGCTGGGCGTGCTGGCGGGGTGCCCCCCACAGTGGGCGTGCCCGGAGTGGGGCGCTGCCCTCGGGGGGCTGGGCCTGCACCTGCAGCCGGGAGCATCGTCGCGTGGGGTCCGTGGCGCGTGGCGCTGTCCACTGCAGAAACCGCCATCACCCTGGCTCAGGGGTCCCCTCCTAACCCATCCTTCCGACGCCCGCGTGCCGCGTCCCCGTGTGACATCCCAGGGGAACCTGTGTGTGCGATCGTCCGGAGGGCCTCTTCACGCGCTGCTCCCTCCCCCAGCTGCTTGTCCTCGTGAGGTCCGGTCGCCGTCCAATGCTTCATCTCAGGGACCTGCCACAGCTCCTCAAGGCGGGGCAGGTGTGGAGACTCCAGCTGCTTCCTTCCATGAAGACAGACCTGAAAACATCTGTAAAAGTGTCACACGGTGTCCCTGCTACTCAGTCAACATGTTTTGTTCTGCAAAGTAGTGATTTTTCATAAGAGTATAAATGCATGTTGTATGTGACAGGTTTCCTCTTATTACTTAAAACTAAAGACATTTAAAATGCCTCCGTTTTTATTTATATTATGGCAAATATCCATACTTACACAGAAATAAAAACTCTCCGGGGTGTTAGTAAAATCTGCACATGCACGAGAGAGACGGCGACTGCAGCAGTCTTATAGGGAATGAGGACGTCCCGTGGGAGATGACAGGTGTGTGCCTTTAGGAACCTCAGAACGCCCGCCAGGCGGGGCGGCCCCCCGGGGGGCCAGCCAGGGTCCCCACTTCAGCTCCCCGGGGACTGGCATCGGCTCTCGGCTTCTTGGACGGCTTCCTCCCCTGCAGAATGAGCCCCGAGAGCAGGGAACGGACGTGTCCGTGGAGGGTTATTCAGAAACTCCAGGATTGTGATCAACAAGCCATTTAAAAAGCAGAAATTATTATTCAAAACATCCTCTGAATGCGGAGTAATCAATCTGGGCATTTTCGACACCGTTCCTACTGGAGGTTTGAATCTAGGTCACCTAAAAATCACAACCTAGCGCTGGGAGTGCACAATGTAGTTTTAAAACTTTATGTATCGTCTGGGCATCGAATCCCCACCTCCTGGGGCTCTCCATTCCGAGGAGGTCTTCTTTCTTAAGTTAATCAAACGTTTTCATCTCATCCTTTCTTCTACGTGTGACATTCACATGCCTAGCATCAAAGGAACGCCTACCCTAGAACTTTATAAGTGTCCTTAATACCAGGTCTCAGCTTCTCCCGAACAGCAGGATAGCAGAGACCAGCTTTTGCAACGCTCTTGTCTGTGTCAAGCAAGTGGCAAGTGTCCGGCCACGCCACCCCGAGTGTGCCCGATCCCGTCTGATCTCGGAAGCTAAGCCGGGCCGGGCCTGGTGAGTCCTCGGATGGGAGAGGAAGACCAGGTGCCGTAGGCGTAAAACATATTTAAAAATCAGGGATTGTCAGCTGACCAGGTCCTTGCGATCTGTGAGGTCAACCGAGGGTGGCCGCGCCTTAAAATAAAATAAAATAAAATAAAATAAAATAAAATAAAATAAAATAAAATAAAAGTGACAGCTTGTGCTCCCAACGGAGCCACCACGTCACGTCCCTGCAGAGCCCACAGCCAGAGACAGGTGACTGTCCTGTAGGACGCACTCAGGTGTGGATCCGGCAGCGAGAATCCCGTCCCGTTCTCCGGCCGCCTGGCGCAGGAGACACCCGCGCTGCCCTGGTCCCCGTGTCGCTGGCACACACAGTCTCCTCTGCTCTTTCTTTCGTTGTCGGCTCTGTGTTTTCTGGGCCGACTGTCTCGCTCAGGCCGTTTCTCCTCGTCGTACTGAGCAGCTGTGTTCCCGGTTCTGAGTGTAGAACGGTGACGTCGGCTCTCTGTCCCCTGTAAGGGGACAGCAGCGGGCCCTGGTCCCGCCTTGGAGCTGGGTATTTGCTCTGGCGACCGAGCCAGCCGAGGCTGGGGGCGCCTCACGGGGCCTGCGGGGCGCGACCCGCCCTGGCGCAAGTAGGATGGGGGTCGGTGGCAGCACAGGGGGGGTTGGGCATGGGGGTTTCCCACAGGGGAGCACGAGGACCCCCTTCACTGCAGCTGTAGGGCTGGGGGGCCCGCTCGTCAGGCCGACGGCTGGGTCTCACCTTCCCGTCCCCGCTCCGTCCTGGCCTGGTCCGGGCAGGGAGCGCAGACGCTGCCCTGCAGTGTCCTGTGGCTGCAAAAGCTGAGGGCTGTGAGTGCAGGGCAGCACCCCACGACGTCACCGCCCGGAGACGCGGCCACCCGTCTGCGCGTTCACCAAACACACGTGGACGCACGCCGTTCGCCTCTGGCTGGGGAGGTGACAGGACGTGCGGCAGGTAAAATAATCTGTCATTGAAACCAATTCACGTGTGCGTGATTCATAAAATGTGTATGCACGTACATGCACATGTAGATTAAACATGCAAATTTGCTTTTGGCCAGTGCGGGCTCAGATCGTGGTCCTGCTTTGCTCTGATTTTTAACCTAACCCAGGCAAGCGAAATTATAAATGTAAACCTTCATCGTCATTGTTAGCAAACTTTGGATCACGTCGTATCTATGTTTTTTATCGTAAGCCTTCTCAGATCCTTCTGTTGTAGTCGGGAGATATTAAAAATCAACAAAGAATAAAAAAATCTTAAAGATCATACAAATCGATCACAATCTTTTTCAACTCTTTCTTTAATGCTTGATTTTAAATGGGTCTTTAGATCTCCTATAACTTAGAAATCTATTTTGTTTACATTTTTTTCTATTCAATTTTTGTTTTTCTTTAATGATGTTTACCTTTGTCTATAGTTTTTATGTAATAATTTCTTGTTGATTCTAAATTATATGCGTTTTAGTGGTGTTTCCCCTTTTACTTCTGGTATCTTACTTCAGAGTAAAAAACAATATTATTAACAGCCACAGAAATTTTAAGTCAGTCATCATAATATGAATTCCTTTAAAAGTTCTGGTTATAAATTGGGATTCATTCTTGAAATTTACCTTCATCTAAAAGAAATATCAAAAGTGATAAAAAAAGAAAAGTATAAATATACACAGTTATAAAGATTTATAAAATTTTCCAAATTAAGTACTTCGGGAGGTGGACTTACTAGGAGAGCTGCCAAGAGATTTTTTTTTTTACATGCACTGTTCTTCCAAAAGCTTTAAAAATTATATTAAGATGATATTAAGATTGAAGATTTTTTTAAAGATAAATTTCTCTTTAATGAGCATGGATATTCCATTTTTAAAACCATGTTCTGCTTTCGTTTTTATTCCTCCCACCAGCAGAGCAAACATAAAAGCATAAGAGTAAGCTCCTTGAAAACAGAGATAAATAAATGCCTGTCACGTGATGGATTTAGAGTGTGTGTTTGTTGAGTAAACAAATGTTTACGGACATCCTGTGCCATGTAAAACTTAGCGTCTGCCGTTGTGAACGTTTTTGTTGATGATGAGATGCTCGTGAATAATCCCGAATCTGGTGTTTGTGTGGCGATTTCCTGCTTTTCCGTGGTCCCTTCTCTTTCATTTTACGGCTGGCCTCCCTGCCGAGCCTTGTGAGGTGCAGGTGTGTGTGGGGTGCCCGGGCACCCCGGGGCGTGGGCTCTCGACCCGGGGTCCGTAAGATGGTCAGCGAGGCGTCAGCAGCTGAGGGTGGTTCCTCTGTTACTTTGAAAATGTCTTTCTGGAAAAAAAAAAA
>PVKZ01006065.1:0-7500 GCA_004027375.1 Macroglossus sobrinus
CCCCCCCCCCCAACCGCCGTGACAGAAGCATCCCCACCCCCAGAGAGAGAAAGAGGGCCAGCCCCCGCGGGGTGCCGGCGGCCGCGGCAGCCCTGCCTGCGTGGCTGCACTCTCGGAAAGAAAGAGTTAAAGACTCAAATTAAAAGACAGCCTTTAAGAGACTCTCCTCTGATAAGCAAGTGACCGGTGGAGTGCTTCCTCGAAGTCCCTGCTAATTACTGGAAGTCCCCGAAAGCGGTGGCCGCAGCTGCGGCGGGCGCACGCCGGCCATCAGCGGCTGCGGGATCGATGCCGCCGCAGTCCTGGCGGAGCGGGCCCCGAGCCGGGAGACAATGTGCCTCCTTCACGGCCCCTGTAATGAGCAGTTCCCACACAGGCCTGCATTCTGCTGACACCAGATCTGCGCTCCCAGATAGGACCCAGGTCAATACGGATCGGGTTTCCAAAACGCGGGGGTCTTAATGCCAGGCCTCTCCCCCAGCACCCCCGCGCCCCCCGCCTGCCATTAGCCATCACGGGGCTCACGTTCTCTGATGCCAGACGGGAGGGAAAAAAATCTGGTCCATTAGCCTGATTTATTCTTCAAATATGCCATGACAAATCGCTTTAACACCAGACTTATTAAATTCTTGTACATTTCAAGTTATGGGTCTCATACACTTGTGGTGCCTCGGTGACGTCACCACGGAGAGGGCAGAGGGGAACGGCCCTGGCTTTCACAGCTGTGCCCACATGTCCTTTGTGAGGAACCCCCCCCCCAGGATGGAGGTCTGGGCTGCTCGGCCCCCCTCGGTGGGTCCCGGTGCTCTGTGGGCCGTCCCCCGCACACGCGCTGTCCCGCGTGGAGACGCGGCAGGCGGGGGCTGCGGCGCGCCCCGCGCTGTCCCGCGCCCCCTGGCCTTTGTCTGGACGCCCCGCTCCCCAGCAGCGCGGTCTGTCTCGGGCGGACCAGAGCTACTTCACTCCCCCGCGCTGTAGTAACCACACTGCATTAACAATATTTGTGCTACAATCACCCAGGGACCCACTTCCCAGATCCTATCACTTCTTTATCTCCTGACAAACACCTCACTATGGAACATTATTAGGTTTAGAAAATTAACCCTCCGCGGTCTGGAGCCACGCGAGGCCCCTCCGTCCCTGCGAAGGGCCTTATCGCTAAGTTTCTGCTATAATGGTTTTTCTTTTCATCACAATTTCAGAGGCGGCTGTCAAGAGGCCCTTACAGATACCGCGATCGTGTACTTCCGCCGCGGTTCTCATTAAAATGATGCCAACGAGATCTGATGGGATTTAATAGCTTCGCCGGCCAGCCCCACATCCACCCCGGGCGACCCCGCCCAGGCTGCCTCCCGGGGAGATGTGTAGGGCTCGTGTCTGACGTTTCGGGGGGGGGGGGTGTGTGAACGTGATCAGATAAGGGAACCCAGGTAGGGGCTCGGCCAGCGGACGCAGCCAAGTGCTGGGGGCCCCGCGGGCTCCCGGCCCGCGCTGTCGGGGTGCAGCTGAGCATCTCCTGTGAGCGCCACTGATGTCCCACCATAGCCGTGATGCGGGTATCTGTGCAAGACGCCGGCCGCGCATCACCCGGGGTGCATGGGGCGCACGGCGCCGCGCGGGGGCCTCCCCGCGCCCTGAGTCCCTTCCCCCACCCCCTCCCCCGCCGCCCCGGTTCTAATGGGCGGCGCAGCCCCGACGTGGCTCCCCCAGCCCCTCCGCGCTGTCAATCAGTCGGCATTTTGTCTTTGGCTGCGGGCTCATTAAAACGCTGCCCGCTCCCTCCGGACGCGGCTCCGTTTGCGGGCTCTGATCACGGAGCGCCTCGCGGAAGGGGGGCGCCAGCACCGCTTGCCTCGCGTCACACGCGCCGTGACTTGTCGCGGGGACGCCAGTGCCCGCGCTCACCCCGGCTCCAGGCTTCGGGCCTCGCCCCCACCCCCCCACCCACGTGCACACACACGCGGGGTCCAGGGCCCCACACAGACCGCGGACCCTCTCCCGGGCCTCTGATCGCTGAGACCGTGCTCAAAACCAACGAGAGGTTTTCCTTGTGGTCCGTTCCCCCCCCCCACTTCCCACCCCCCCCCACAAGTCTCCAAACGGGGCAGACCTCGCTGGTCGCTTCCTCCGAGACGCACGGTTTCCCACCCGCGCCAGCGTGCTTAATTACGAACTACCTTCTCTGTGAGTTGAATTATTAATAATAATAATAAAAAAAACATTTTAAGTCAAGCCCGTGCATGCACCCAGGACACGAGTGCGGTACCTGCCTACACCGGCCTCTCTGGCCTTTTAGGTCCTGATTAAAAACTTATTAAAACATTATAAATGATTAATGGGAGCACAGCTCTGAGTGGCAATTATTAGTTTTAACGCAGGTAATGCAGCTTAATGAGGGGGCACATGTGTGCGAAGCTTTAACTTCATTACTCCTGCGTGTCAACAAATACAAGAGAAATGCGTGTCCGGGTCATCCATTACCCGCAGCGGCAGGCGCCCGGCCTCCCCTCTCCACCTCCCCCTGCTGATGAGCCCGGGGCCATAAATTAGTCCCTTCCTGGGGCTCGGGGAAGGACCAAGGTGTCCAAGTGTGGGGACCCCGGGCGGGCTCCCCGCGCCCCGAGCGGCTACAAGCACGAACACCCACCGGGGCCGCCTTTCTGCGCCCTGGGCCCACGGGGCTTCCCTCCCCGGACCCCTGCAGGCTGCCGCCGACCCCGCTCCCGGCCTTCCGAGCCCCCTGGGCTGCGCTCCCGTCTGGTTCCGAGAGGTCTGGGAGTGCCTGGGTCCCCACGCCTAACTCGTCTTAACGGGGGTTCCCTAAAAATTCGAATGCGTTTCCCATGCCCCTTGCACTGTGCTCCCTTGATGCGCAGGACGCTGTGACACACACAGCGTGAGCGGGGCGCTGGATGCTGGAATGGGGAACCCCAGGGAAAGGGCCTGGCTGCGGATGCGGGGGGCCCAGGCCCCGCAGAGGCCGCACGGGGAACGGGGCGTGGGCGTCACGGCTCCCTCTGCCCACGGAAGCCCAACACGGCCCTGTCCCCGGCCCCACCCGGGACCCCGCCGCCGGGGGGCGGGGGGAACGCGTCTCGGCCCAACTTCACACGTCACCTTTTATTTCTGTTTTGGTGACAAGCGGCTAGATCCAGGCTGATCTCCACTATCTGTTTGAAGAGAATTCAGGACTATTTGCATCATTTTATCGCTAATGTATAATATATGGCTCTAAAGTGAGCCCGAGCACTGCCTTGTTACCGAGCATAAAACAGTGCGGGCAATAAAGACGCATTAGTTCTCCGAAGCACAGCGGCGGAAATGCGGGCGGGCGAGGCTGCTGTCTGGAGTTAAGAGGCACCCTTTCTGCCTGACTAAGACAATGGAAGAGTAAAGAAAATGTCAAATCAAGAAAAGCTGGATTTAGAGATGAGGCAGCCCGGAATGACGTTGGTGCCATATTTTGTGGAACTATAATGCTGTTGGCAGCAAAGACCCGTGTTTCTGATTCATCTAGGGCCGCATGGCAAAGCTTTGTCAGTCTGTGCGAGGTATAAATAATTCAGGGTGAGAGATGGCAATTACAGGGCCCTGCACAACCAAAATGAATATTTTATGAGGACTAAAACTGCTCTGGAATGAATCATACACACGGAGTCGCACACACATGGCGAGTGGGCTCACGCGTGCCAGCCCCGAGAAGAGGGGAGCGTGGCCCGGGTCCCCTTCCGGGGCGGGGACGAGCACCTACGGACGGGCTCGCCGCCGGCCGGGCCGGCCTGCTCCGCGCTCGTCACGGGCGCCGGTCCCCGAAACGCCCGGCGGCCAGCACGCACACCCCGCCAGCCTGCGCGCCGCGCAGCGCTCCCGGCAGCCTCGGGGCTCTGCTCGTCCTCCGGCGGCTCAGACCCACCGGTAGCTGCGCGCTGAGTGTGCACTGCAGCCCGGCTGGGCGTGCAAGGGCGAGGGACCCTGGTGCCAGGAGGAGAACGGCTCTGCTGTCCCCCGTGAATTCTGGGGGAGCGGACGGGAGGCGGGGGCCCTGGGCCAGCGCGATCCTCTCCCCGCCCCCCGGGGCAGAAGCACATCTACAGCGCTTCCTCCGCCTCCCGCCCCGCCGCTCTCTCTTCCGGCCTGCGCCACCTGCCACGCGGCCGGGCCCGTGGCTCCCTACGTCCCTACGTCCCTACGTCCTCACGTCCCTACGTCCCCGCGTCCTTACGTCCCTACGTCCTCACGTCCTCACATCCCTACATCCCTACGTCCCCATATCCCCATTCCCGTCCCCACGTTCTCACGTCCTTACGTCACCACGTCCACGTCACCACGTCCCTACGTCCCTACGTCCCCATCACCACATCCCCACGTCCTCACGTCCTTACATCACCACGTCCACGTCACCACGTCCTCACGCACGCGGAAGACCCGCCTCCCTCACTTCGCTCGGCCGACGCTACCTGTGGGGGCTGGGCGACGCCAAAGAAACCTTTAACGGCTGAAAGGACGGCTTCATCGGCTACATTTCCTCCGAAGCCGCTCCCGGTGAGTCGTAGAACAAACAACAACATTGTCCGCGAGGCCGCGGAGGCCGGTCCCACGCTCAATGGCCATTGTGTTGGTCCGGCTACTGATACCTGCGCTTTTGTGCAGGAAAGAAGGCCGGGAGCCGTGACATCAACGCAGCACAAGCGTCCCTCTGTGCGGACGCCCGGAGCGGGGCCCTGGCCGTGGTGGGAACCAGCGCCGGGTCCCCAGAGAGGTTGGCTTGAAATCCAGCTCCAGTGCGTTGTTTATGGGAACGAGGCTATTAGGTATATTAATAATTTGATAAATAGGGATTTGCCCTTAATTATTCATGAAGAACATTTGGCAACAGTAAAATTATATTCGCAGAACAGGTTTATAAACCAGCTAATTATAAATTAAGTATGCAAGAGAAAATTGCTAACCTTGAAATTAAAATATTTTATGATTCTGCAATTACCAAAAAGAAAAAAGAAAAAAAAAAGGAGAGAATTATCAAAACCCCAGTGTGAGCAGAGAGTACACAGGACTCTACAGATGGCACAGCGTGGGCCAGGGGAGTGACAGCAGACAAACCGCCCCAGGAAACGTGCCCCTCCCCCGCAGCCCTGGGCGGGGAGGCAGCAGCAGGGCCCCAGACAGCAGCCCTGTGCGCGTTCTGCTCGGCTGGAGCTTCCCAGGAGGACAACCTGACAGACCCAGCGTCCGTCCCAGCAAGGCGGGTCAGCGCCCGCAGGAAGCGCCTGTCCACGCTCTACAAAGGACATGGCGTGTCACCTCTGCTCGTCGTCAAGCCCTGGGCCACGGGCAGCCCGGCCGTGCGGGGAGCCCACAGGGAAGCCCGCAAATGGCCCTCTGGTCCCCCTCCCACTTCACTGCCCTCCTGATGGGACGCGGGCACACGCAGCTTGGGGTCCGGTGGGGGCGGGGACGAGGTAGGTGCTGGTGGCAGACAGGAACGCAGTGCCGCCAGCATCCACTGGAGGGCTTCTCACGGCGGATGCCCGCGTACCACTCGCACTCGGCTCCCACCTGCAAACGAGCGGGGGACAGGCCCTTCCCCCAGGGGGTCGCCCACCTTACTCTGGAAGCCAGCGGACTTCTGCGCCAGGGGTTCCATCCCCACCCACGCACCCACCCACCCCTGAACTTTGCAGGCCCCTGGCAGCTGGGTGGGTGGCAGCTGAGTGGCCGTCCCCACACCCCAAGAGTTTCCCAAACGTTACCCTTCACTCATGGGACAGGGGCGCGCCCTTCACTCACTTCTGAATGACTAGACGCCTCACCCCTAATCTGGGCAGATGTTAAAAGAATCAAGGAAATCGACCAGGATGAATTAACCATAGAATATCCTGTTTAATAAAGAAACACAAAGTAGGCTGCATGCCTGAACTTCTGTTCCCATGGCTATGTCGCGTGCGCACGGAACGCCCCTGCAGCCGCTCAGCGAGCGCAGGGGCCCGCCCCTGCCACCGCGATTGGCTCGCTGTGCCGTCACTCAGGGACTCCACGTGCTCTCGCCGCACTCCTGAAATCAAAGATTAAATGAGCAAAGCCAGCGTGCCTTCCCTTCTTTCTGGCGGTGGCGAGTCTCGCCGGCCCCGGGAGTGAAAGGCCTCGTTAACTGCGCCCGAGGGAGGAGACAGCCGGGGCCACCTCCGGGCCACCTCCGGGCCACCTCCGGGCCGGGGGCCCGCCGCGGTCTCCGGGAGCGCAGATAACGAAACTCTCTCCGTGTACAAAATCCTTCATCAAAATGCCAGTGGCACCACCTTGTAGTACACACGCCACAACTTAAAATTAATACACGATGGAACTTTAACAAAATGAGCGACCCCGGCTGCACGGGACAGGCCACCGGGCGACCCGGCTCCACCAGGCACTGACTCCGCCCTGCGCCCGTCACACGGGGGATCCAGAGAACAACTGTCCCCGCCCCCGCGTCCCACAGGGAATCCAAAACGTGAGGACAAAGCGGCAAAGATGGTGGGCCGCAGGCCACGCCACAGCGCCAGGCGGGACGGGCACGCGAACCGCCACCAGTCCCGCCCGGTCCTGGGCGCGGGTTTAGGCCGCCTCCGGCCAGGTAGTTTAACTCCATCCGCCGGCAGCCAGAGGACACTTCTATCATCTGGAATTGACTATTTACCGTTCGGCGGGATACATTCCTTCCTTTACCTCCGGGACGCGCCACAGATGCTGAGCGACTCCCCCTAACAATAGTTAAATTGCTTACAAAGCCTCTCTAAATATTTGCTGTGTATTTAGCATGCCTAAGATCTGCCCGTTATCCCAAAGTCTTTTTGTTGTAAATTGCAATTTTACAACTTCATGCTTGTGATCTATTTTGACAAAGCTCTGCTGACACCCTCTATTGGCCTCCGAAGGCGGAGGAGCTGGCACTCCACGAGCCACCAGAGAACTCTCAATTTGCCGCGCGTCGGCCGCGACTTCGCGTCCTCAATCTGCATGGAGGAAGATTAAACATTCAATTTGTTACCTGATAGGCCACAAGGTTCAACACTTACCATACAAATGGAAAACATTACTGTCATCCCTCAACTGGTTCGCCTGAGTATTTTATTATTTGTAATATTTACTTCAGGGAAATTATGACTCATGTCATATTTATCTTCATGAAAAATGAGCATCTAAATGGAAATCACCTTTTGAATGTGCCGGGATATAGTGTAATACTAATATGCTTCATGAACTATAAAATTTAGTCACAGTGCATGGATATATTATAGCATGACTTCCATACTCTCACATTGAGCAAATTTTCTCTGTGTTAAGCTGATACTCGGAGCTCTGATTCCAGCTTGATAATCATTACACTTACATGATGGTACAAGTCACTGCTTGTAGATTTATGTCCCCCCTCAGCTCTTTTGCATTAATCTGCCTCTGAATAAGCTATTCACACTTCCTCCAGTGCATGCAGGAAATTGAAATAAGGTGCAAATTTGTCGGCCT
>PVKZ01006065.1:12500-41250 GCA_004027375.1 Macroglossus sobrinus
GCTCTGACACGGCCACATATGGCCTCCTCCATCAATCTGACTGATCAAGCAGCAAGGAGAGGCAGCGCCAACCTAATTGCCAGCCATCGTCTCATCCGCGCACCCTGAAAGTGACAGAAGCCGGAGGGGGAGCGGGCCGTGCTGGGGGGCAGGACGACGCCGGGCCACCCCTGCGGTGTCACAGGGCCAGCTCGCCGTCACAGCCCACACCTGCACGTGGGCCCGCCAGGCCCCTGGGGGTCCTGCTCCCCGCCCCACGACATCACCCAGGGTGCCTCCAGCACCACTTCCCCGCTCCGAACCGATGAGGGCTGAGAACAAGCTGAGGGGTGCGGGTTGGGGTGACCCCAGGGACCAGGGACCCCAGCACCTTCGTGGGATGGGGGCCGCCCTCCTGTGAAACCCCGGGGCTCGCAGTCCCTTCTCCGGGCCCCCCACAGATCTAGGCGGGCCTCGCGGGGCGCAAGGCCTCCACGGGACCGTCCCGGAGAAGCGGGCGCAGCCAGCGCTCAGCACTCCCGTCCGAGCCGCGAAGATGAGACGCAGGAGGCGCCCCCGCCCCCGCCCGCGGCGCCGCCCTGACTGACAGCTGACATTCTCCTGTTTATTATCAAGAAGAGCAAGTTTTGATGCTATCGGAGTGGAAAAACAGCCCAAATGTCAGCGCCTGAATATTCTCCCCCGTTTCTTTAAATGACATCCCTCTCCCCCGCATTCACGGCGACGGGGCCACCGGCGGCCGCGCGAGGACACGGGCGGCCGGGGCAGACAGCACTGAACTCTGTCGGGGTGCTGGTAGGCACCCTCCGGACGCTGCCATCGCTGCCCTTTGTCCCGGCCGGGAGTCTCACACGATGCCGCTCGGAGTGACTAACCCGGGGGCCCACGCTGACCCTCGGCTGGATTCAATTTTCATATGAAAAGAGGGCTTTTCCGCCCGCAGCAGAAAGGGCAGTGCGCGGGGCTCCTGGTGGGCGCGCGCCGGCTGCGTTTCCTCGCTCTGCGTGCATAAAATGAGCTACAGTAGGTGTCAGTAATTAAACGATCATGTTTCAAAGTCCTGACAACAGTACAGAAGCGAGAGAACACGACGATAATTTCATTAGTCTGAAGAGCGAAGTCATAATTAGGTGCCTCTCACAGACGACTCGCGGACAAAGGGTTCAGCGCCCGCCCGGCCGGCCGGGGCCGCGGCGCAGGGATGGAATCTAACCCCGGGTCCCCCCCCACCAGTTTGCGGGGTTCACCCACGGGCGGGAGCCCGTCGGCAAGGGCTGGCGCCGAACCATCGGGCTCTCTCTGGGCAGGCTGAGAAGGGAAACGCTCGAGCAAACGCGGGGGACAATGGGACACCGGCGGGGCGCCGTCGCGGGGAACCGTCACCAGTGCCCCGTCCCCCGTCCCCGCGCGCGGCACAGACCCACTTCGGTAAAGTCGCATCTACTGAGCACTAAACGGTGGGGCCGGGCCCTTCGTGGGGCCGCGAACGTGCCGTCAGATGCCGCTGTCGGCGTATTCATCTCTGTCGCTCCTCGCCGCGGCATTTGCATATTTAATTGATCAATATGCTCCCTGTTCCTCTCGCACATCTGCCAAGCTGGTCCCAGCCTCTTACACTCCTCATTTCTCAAAGTGACAGCCCCCCGCCCGCCGCCGCCGCCGCCTCCCGGCAGCCCGTCCCTGCCGCGGGCCCGCCCAGCCGCCGTCCTCGTCGTCCGCGTGTCTCTGCTCGGCCTCCGTCCCCGGCTGACGGTCGCCTCGAGGAAGGAGGCGACGTTCTCGGCGCCTGATCGGTACAAAGTTGCTGGGACCGATGTCCCACGTGGCTACACGTCACGGTGCGCGAGCAACGCGTGCTCGCCGCCGCCATCCAGCGTCCGCCGCGGTCGCGCCCTTGCCCCCCGCGGCCTCGAGCCGGGCGCCTCTTCGGCAGTGTCAGGGCCCTCGCTGCCACCGCCACCCGCGCCAGGTCCCTCCGTCAGGAGCTGCGTGGTGAGCCTCTCTGAGGCGCACACCCTCCGCCGCGCCCCTCGTGAGCAGGGTCGGCACCCGCAAGGCGGGCACGCGGGGCCGCCGGCTGCCGGTGGGCACGTCTCACACTCTCTCAACCCCCCGCGGGCATTTCCCGATGCCCAGAGCGCGGGCCACGGAGCCCCGTGGCGTGTGTGACACGAGGAGGCGGTCCTCGCGTGCCCCGTCCCACAGCCGATGACGTGCACGAGGGTGGCCCCGTGGTTGACACCGAAATGTGCGTGTGACCGTCCCCAACCACGGTGGCTCAGAAGGAACCGGGTTTCCCGGCCGCGGCCAGCGGCGGGACCGAGGTGGGATCACCGAGCGGTCGCCGTCCTCGTCCTCGTCCCCGTGTGAGGACACGGCCGGGCCACGCCCGCGGAGCCGCATCGACAGGCGGCGTGGGCAGCGCGTGGGGAAGACCCAGGACGCGGTGGCCGCCCTCGCCTCCGCCGCGACCTCCTCGATGGCTGTCACCTCGCTTCCCGCTCCTCCCAGCCGACGTCCTCGTCGGGGCCGCCGTTAGCTACGTTAGTTCCCTCTCAGAGGCGGTGGGACGAGGTCCACCGCGGCAAACCTTAGGAGACTGGAAGAAACAGCCCGTGATTCGGAGGAAACTCAGACGTGTCGCCGGCTCTTGTCACCGCCGCACAGAAACGCTTTAATTTGATATGAATTCCTCAAGAGAAACTTTAAATTAACTTAGATTTAGCTGCGTTCGAGGGATCGCAATTCAAAGCAACAAAATAAAACACTATTTGCTGACTCCGGTGTTTCTGCGTTCGCGCTTCTGTATGTTCCTTTTTATTTTCTGCTCAGGCTAAATAAATGCCAATATTCACCTTGAAAGAGTCATCATAAAGTCACTCCCCGGGGATATAAAAATATACTTCTCGCATCTTCCATCCAAACAGTGTCAGATGAAGTTAAAAGACCCAGTAAATGTGCTAAAATCTGCTTATGTGAATTATTTTTTCCGGGATAACTGAGCAGCCATCACCTGAGCTGTCAGGACGCCACGAGGGCTGTTTTTTTTAACCTGCGGGCAGGGCACCACCTTTGAGGGGTGGGCACAGCTGGGAAGGGGCGCAGTGTGGGGAGGGGGAGGAAAGGCACGGAACCGGAGGGGTCCTTGGGGGGACGGCTGGTGCAGCCCCCAGGGATGAGGCGCTTGGCCGGGGGCAGGCGGGGACCCCCACGGCCTGAAGCCCAGGGGCCCTCCAGTTCTCACCACTCACCGGAGGTTTGACCCAAACCTCTGTCACTAGAAGCTCCTCCTTCCTGAGTCACCTGCCTCGGCAGCCCGTGCGCAGGCTTCGCCCTGCAGCAGCCCCGGGGTGCACCGCGTGTCCGGGGTGCACCGCGTGGGGGTCGCTCCCCGCTTCCCAGTCCGCGGCAGCTCCCGAAAGTCAGCTGGTACGTTTCCCTGACTCACGTAATTTGCCCCACCCATGAGGTGGCCACCGCAGACAGAGTAGGCCCGAGGCCACGCCTGGCAGCTCAGGCCAGGGTGACCCAGCTGGCCCAGGCCCCACAGAGAAGCTGGAGGCCTCGTGAGCTACGGAAGCGAAGTGTGCCTGGCCCAACACCCACCAGGGCCAAGTTCAAGGACTGGGCGCCCTGCATAATTCTTTCCCAGAGCCAGTCTCTTTGTGGCAGGCCCTCCGATAAAAAAAAAAGAAAAAAAACCAACATTCTCAGATGCAGGCCGCTCTTGACATGCAAATAAGTGGGTCCTTCCAGGTCAGACGGTCAAGTGCACTTGGAGTGTCTCGCCCAAGTGGCTGCGGCCTTTCGCTGGGAGCAAGCCAGAGGCGGCCGAGGCGGCACGCCGCCGTCTCCGCGTGACCCACCCCCGGCCCGGCCATGTCATCATCACGACACCTAAACTTGCCCTGTTTATGTGCAGGCTGGAGGAATGCATGATTGTTTATTTTTATTACAAATATCGACGGTGACTCACCGGCGTTCGCTTCATTGCCGTTTCGAGCGAAATTGCCCCTCGTAAACCATCGCTCGGATCTGGGGCCGATTAGCTTCCTGAACTGGCCCACGGTGCCATCTCCCCATTTGTCTTAATTTTATTTCGCTCTCCCTAACTGCACACTCCACTTCAGGAATATCTGGAATTTTGTTTTAATTGTACAGCTTTCAACTCGGGCCTCATCTCTCTTTGTGTTGAAAGCATCCCGGTGATTTATCCTCATTATTGTGTAAATAGGTTTCAGCAGTTCTCAGTAAATAAAACAAAGACTGACAGCCGGAGAAGAGGGAATTTGCTTTCCTACCAATTAGAGTGGCCCGAGGCAGTACTTTTAAGAGGAGATAAATCCTGCAAATCACTAAAATGATCCTGTCACATGCACCAAATATTAAAACCGCGCCGCGGCGCCCTCGGTAGGGCCGCTCCGGCTTAATGAGTTGGGGTGGGCCTCGGCGCCCGGGCTGCGCGGCACAGTTGGGGACCCCTGACTGACAGCGGAGCTCACGCCCACATGCAGCTCCCCGGCCCGCGTGGCCAGATGGAGAAGCGCAGTCCGGGGAGCAGGCGGCCCCCCAGCCCCCCCGAGGGTCCTCCAGGCGTCCTGCCACCTCCCAGCGGCGACGTCCTCGCCGCCGTGGCCCACGCGAGGTCCGCATGTGGCGGCCGGGGCGCCGCCGATGCCCCGCGTGTCCCCTACCGGCCGAGGCTACGGCCCCCGCCGAGGAAGCGGGCAACCCGCTGGCTTCCCCGGCGGAGGACGCTCGGGGGGCATCAGAGGTTCAGTCCGCTGTCACAAGGCCGCGAGTCAGCCGTCCCCCACGACCAGCCGTTAGGGGCGACGCCAGGGCGCCTCCAGAGAGCTTTCACTGCGGTCCGGCTCGTCTGCTTCCTGCGGCCTCGCGGTCAGAGGTCAACCTCAGTCCAAGGTCGGCCGCTCCGGCCACCACCGTCACCCTGAGACCCGCGAGTCCGTGCCCGGGGCCGGTGTGGCCAGGAGCTGGGCGTGTGGCGCCCCTCGAGGGCCGCTCGGGCCCCTGAGCAGGGGCCCCGTGTGCGGGCGGGGTGCGTCTGCGGACGGCGGCTGGGGACGCAGTCGTTCGTGGCGACAAGGAGCTCGTCCCGGGACGCAGAGCCGCGGGAAGGCCAGGTCCGGGCGGCCGGTGGGGAGGCCCAGGGCTCCGGACTCTCGGCAGCCGCCTCCGCCTCCCCGCTCCGCTGAAGCCTCACCTCGGCACGCTCAGTACCGAGCACTCGCTCTTAGTCCACGGAGCAGCGGCCGCCAGCGGGTCACAGCGCGTCGCGGAGGCTGCGTGCGAGTGGCGGCAACGGCAGGGCGAGAATTCCCGCGGCCGCGGCCGAGTCAGCGACGCATTGGGATCAGAACAGGACGCGGCCGTGTGGGCCTGTGCGTGGCGGGTCCGGGCGGGCGGGCGGCCAGGGCGCACCCCACCGCACCGCCTGCGCGGGGCCTGCGCCCACAAGCCCTTAGAGACCCGGGGTGCCCACCCCCAGGCTGTGGCATGTGGGGAGCAGGCCACACAGCAGGTGACGGCAGGCGAGTGAGCGAAGCTTCGTCTGCATTTGCAGCTGCCCCCTGGGCCGGCATCACCGCCTCAGCTCCGCCTCAGGTCCTCGGGCCTCAGATTCTCGTGGGCGCGCGGTCCCCGCGCGGGGACCGCGGCTAGAAACCACCTCAGCCCGAGGGGGGGGCCTCATGTGGGTCTCAGAGCACTCAGAGCCACAGGTGCTTCTCGGGGACCCCACCGCCACCACCTTGCAGGACGTGGGCCGAGAAGCCCGCGAGCCCGGGTGGCCGACGGCCCAGGCTGGGAGGGCAGCCGCGCATCCGGCCCGCTTCCCCCCTCCCCTGTCCCCAGTCCCGGCGTCCCGCCTCCCGCCGCAGGCCCGCTCCGCGGGCCCCGGACACAAACCCGCTGTCCCTGCAGGCCCCGAACCACTGCGCACCAGCGAGCGCGTGTGGCTTGCCCAAACATGTCACGCGAAGATGACACCGAGACCCCACGGCCAGTCTCCACGGCGGTCCCGCTGTGCGCGGCGGCCTCCTGGCGGCCCCCGGGCCTTTGCACGGCGCTCGCTCCCTCCCCCAGGACGGCGGAGGCAGGAAGCCCCACGTAGCCGCGGAACAGTGCTGTCCCGCCCGCTCCCCTCGTGCACGTGTCCGTCCACCGTCCCACGGACACGTCCATCCGCGCCACAGTCTCCGAAAGGAGACACCGCGGCGGCGGCGGCGGCCACCCCCACAGCGCGGACAACGTCCCCAGACGCCGGAGGGCCAGGCACGTACCGCTGCACGAGGGGATGCACAGGGAGACGCACGGTGTGTCCAAGGGGCTCGCGGGGCCCGTCCCTGACGAGGACAGACACCCACGGCTCCGGGGAGGAGTGTGGGGGGCGGGGCGCCTCGTGGGCCTGGAGGAGGGCGCGGCACTCGGGGATGGTAAAGTCCCCATCCTCGGCAGCGCTCTTGCTGTCGAGGGGCGAGGGGACCTCAGGTAGCAGGAGGACCTCAGGGTCGGAGTTTGGGGAACCTTGGCCGCAGGAATGAGCCTTTTGCTGCTGGCAGACGACTTGGGGATCAAGTTCACGTTCAAACCAGCTCTGAGGAGCGGAGACAGGGGCAGCCGGCCAGGCCCCCACCATCGCCTCCCCTCTGCTCTCTCGTCCCCAAAACCCCGCCTTCAGTCCAAAGGGCTCCCCAGGGAAGTCGCCCCCACCCCCGGAGGAGGGGGTCACGCACTGTGACGGTGACACGATGTCCCCCATGCCCGGGTGACAGCAATGCGGTCGGTGGACGCGGCTCAGACACGACGTTTTCCTACTCCCACCCCGTCAGCCCTTCCCCAAACCATCTCTGAGGGTGCACAGGCCCCTGCCTTCCCGGTCAGGGCCCCCGAGCCCCAGGGGGCCCAGCACTGTCCCCACAGAATCTGAGGGTCACCTCCCCTGTACCTCTGTCCTGTACCTATCCTTCCACCTCCTGCCAGGGACACCCCGGGGCGCAGGGTGACCGGCACAGGGACAGGTGCACACACGACCATCGTCACAGGTAGATGAATCTGTGGGGATACGGGGCTATGGACGTCCCCATAAATGTGCCTACAGACACGGAGACAGAGCTCTGTCTGCACCCACCCCGCTGTCCATCCGTCCTCCACCCACGCACCCCGCACCCATCCGTCCTTCAGAGCAGGAACAGTGGACGGACGCACAGCCAGTTACTCCCGTGAGAACAGAAGCGACGATGCTGGACACAGGTGCCCGGCCTCCGCCGTCCAGCCCGTCACTGCCGGGGGCGGCCACGCGCCTACGGCGAGGACACAGCTCTGAGGGGAAACCTACAGCCGCCCGCAGGACGAGGGTCCCACCACCACAGGGGGTGGGAGGCGGGAAGGGCGCCTGCCCCGGTGGCCGCCCCACGCGGGTCGTGCCCTGTGGGGTGAGGCGGCCTCGAACCCCAGGGGTTTGCCCCGGCTCTTCCTACCCTCGGTCTGGGGCCGGAGACCACGGAGCGGTGGCTCCGCCTGGGCCCTGGCGATGACCAGAGTGTCGCCGCGGGCCGTGGGGGTGTGCTGACAGCTGGCACAGCCGGGCGGGGGACGGGGCTGGCCTGCGCCCGACGCCCCAACGCTAGGGAAGGAAAAACGATGAACACCTCAGTAGCTTCTTACATCGGTTACGTACTGAAATGATGACCTTTTGGATCTGTCCAGATAAGTTAAAATTCTTGTTAAAATAATTTCGTTTGTCCCTTCTACTGTGCTGGCTGCGCCCACGTCACCGGCCAGCTCTGGGGACGTGAGCTGGCAATCCGGGAAGCGACCTTTGACCTGGCCTCATCCTCCCACGAGGAAGCGAGGATGAGGGGTGTCCTGAGGACTCTGGAGGGTGTGGCCCCGCCCCTGCCACCACCCCCAGGAGACCAGGTGGCTGGATGAGAACCAGGCCATGGGCCCCCCAAGCAGGCCGCAGGGCCCGCGAGACCCCAGGACCCACAGAGGCAGGCTGGCCTGCGGCCGGCGCCCCCGGGGGGCTGCAGGACCCCGGCCCCGCCCCCCGCCCCCCCCCGCCGGGGCCCGGAGGTGACGTCCGCCTCGCGAACGCCACGCGCAGACCCTCGAACACCAACACCGCTCCGCGTCCTAGAGCGGTTTCCAAAGTGATTCCCACACCGTGATTTACATACGAGCTGAGTGTAAATGTAGAATAATTTGGCCTGAATGATCCTTGCTAAAATGGATGGCCACAAGGAACAGACAGTGGGGGGAAAAAAGCAAAAAAAAAAAAAAAAGCAGCTTTGCTCAGAATCTAAGCAATTTGCAGAGGAACACAAGCGGCATTTCCCCAGATTATAATTTACACCGTATTAACTGTCAAGAGCGCTTTTGAGAAATATAGATAACAATTCAGATGCAATCGATAGGGAGTGACAGTTGATTTTAAAGCTTAATGCAAGACAAGAAAGAAATGACTGGGCCATCAGCTCTGGAAGAATAAATTTGTTTTGTATTTGATTTTTGTGTTAAATTTATTACTGCCAAGAAGGGTTTTCTTTCGGTAATATTAAGAGCGAGATTGTGAAATTGCAACACGCTTGTCTCCCGCAGTTTTCGCCGCTTCTCCAACGTGACATGACGCTCTGCTCGGCTACGTCGGACCCCACGGCAGTGCCGAGAACCCCCGAAGTCTGGGCGTCCACGCCCCGCGCTGTGCCGGCTCCCCGTCACCGGGGCCCGGGGAGGGGTCCCCGCCCGCCGGGGGGTGCCCCGGCAAGTTCTGAGCTGGCCTTCACAATAGGCCCCTTCCTGAAAACGGCTCCCGGGCCGCTGTGCGTGCCGCCGGGCCCAGCGAAACCAGCCCCCCGCAGAAACGGCAGGCCGACGGTGATTGAGAAGGGCCCGTGTATCCCTGTCACCGTCACGAGCAGCTTTTTCCCAATCCTGTCAAAACGTCCAGTGTTTACAGTCTTAGGGCTTGATGTTCCCTCCGTGCAAGACCGTGAGGAGCTTGCCTGACAAATACCAGGGGGGAAAAAAAATGTCCCTTTTAGCCCAACTCCATTACACGGCCTGCTCGCCACCCCCCTGTCCCCTGCCCCCGGCTGGGCCACCGCCACTGCCACCGCCACCCCGCGCACTCAGAAAGGAACCCAGCAGCCAGCCCAGAAATGAAATGATGGAAGTTGCCACAGTTCAAACTTCTCCACACTTCTCGCTGATGACACGATTGATTTTCCTTCAGAGGGCTCCAGCTCGGGAGTGTGTCCCCTCTCCACGGCGGGGACAGCCAACGCGCACGGCCGCGCCTGCCGGGGACGGGGACGCGGCTGCCACGCGCCCGGACGGCCGAAATGAATGCGGATGGAATTTGAAAGTGCAATTTTCCATCTGTCAATCACCTCTCACAGGGCCCCGTTAACCACCCATCGGGAGACCTGTGCCGGGCGCTCCCGTGCGCGGCGCTGTGTGTGGCGACGACGGGGCCCCGTGGCCTCGTTAATCACGACATTAGCCGTGGACCAGGGTTCCACGCGCGTGGGCCCCGCGCCTCCCGGTGCCATCGATAATTTGTACGTCGGATTCAAGCAAACAGTCTCCTCTTAAACAGAAGGTGATCAGGTGACAACAGAACCCTCTCTCCCCCGCTCCGGGGGTGGGGGGCGCACGGCAGACCCCCCCCACCCCCCGAGCCGCCTCCGAAGCCAACGCGAGGGGCTCACGCATCAATAATGGATGGTCACCCCAACCCCTCCCGGCCGCGCGCCAAGATGCCTCGAAATACAGCCAATTAAGGTTTATTTAATTATTAAGGTTGAATAAATAACAGCGGAACATGTTAAAAATCTTTCACTTTCAGTCAATCATCATAAAAAATTAATGAGACTGGATAGAGCGCCATAAAAACTGATAGACTGCGATCGTGAATTATAAATCGGTATTGATTTTTCCCTTTGCAATAACACTCAGGTAATCGTATGTTGTCACATGTAAAGTGCACTTTCCCGGTCGAGACTAATATGAACTATCAAATATAGATGAGATGGAGGCATTTATGACACTTCGGATTTCGCCCACAAAAAGCAAAAAAGGAAAAAAGAAAAAAAACACCACACAATTTGTGGAAGCACAGCGGCACGAGCTGGGGCTCCCCGGGTGTTTCTGGGAGCCGGCCGGGACCCCACTGAGCCGTGAATTCATAAGACACAGTTACCTTATTCTCCTCCTGCCACTCCTGCTCTGATATGTTACCTTGTTAGGACCCCTAAGAAAAGCATAAATATTTTTTATTATATGTGAGGCTCATCCTGTCCTGCTTAATAGACAGGCCACATGGAGTTAAAGCCGTATTATAGGACCCGGCGACGGTGTGATCCTTCAAAACCCCGAGGCCCGTATTTCATGCCGCCCGCCTTTATTAATTCTAAGCCCCCAAGAAATAGCGGCGGGATTTTCCGGCTGTCTGTTTATTGAAGTAACACGGAAACAAATAAGACGTTTCCCTAGGCTGGCTCAGATAAAGTGGACAATTACTATCGGCATTTCGCATGTAAATATTTAACACTTCACAGCTAGTTTGCACCTAAATACCCATTAGATGTTGCTGTGAGCTGGACACCTTCTCCCAGCAGAGCCGAGAGAGGCCGTCCTGGGCGATGGGTATTGGATTAGGGCGGACACAAATCTCCAGCTAAACAGCTCCGGGAGGGGGTGGCCCGGACCGCAGGGGACGCGCCTCCACGGGCGGGCGGCTTCCTGGAATGACACAAACCAACTCCAACGAGGAAACTCGGACAAAGCCGGTCTCGGCCCGGCTAATTGCTAAGCCGTCACTGCAGCCCGTGAGTGGTGTGGATCAGATGGCCCTCATTAGGGAAAAACGCAGAGACGGTGGGCTGCCCATCTGACCTCCTCCCCACGCCCCTGCCTCGTCCCCTGGCCCGGGGCAAACGCCGGGATGCACAGTGCCACCGCCCTTTGGGGACAGGGATGTGCCAGTTGGCCATCCGTGTGCTCCGGGCAGCAGCCGACCCCCTGGCACATTCTGAAAACGACGCGGCAGCCTCTGTGAGTGACTTATGCTTCTTGAAGGTGCAATGAAAGTGTATTTTTGATGAGCAAAACGCAGCCTGAGTTTGAACTGCGGCAAAACCGACCCACTCTGATTTTCACACACACATTCTGAGGTTTTCTTCCTGCCCCTTTGCTGGCGCCGGGCGCTGACAACGCATGGGAGGGGTTACCTTTCCTGGAGGATGGACGTTCCCCCCCCCCCCCGCCTCCGCCAGCCTTTCCAGGGCCGGGAAGGCCGCCGTGGGAAGGTGCGTCTCCGGACGGCTGCCCTGCACTGACGGGGCTGGGCCTGGGAGCCAGCTACGTCCCTCCGGCAAGGCAGCCCACCCCCCGTGCACGGGCAAGAGGACCCCGACTCCCCATCCAGGCCAGGGGGGCTCATCCCCGGGCACCTGTCATTTGCAAAAATGCCACTGACCATCTTTAAGCAACTCTGGTCGTCACCCTCAGGGGACCTCTGACCAAGGAGCCTGTCCGCCCACCCCACGGTGCTCCTGCAAGGGGGTGGCCGCCCCGGGACAAGGCCACCGGTGGTCGCCCTGGCTCTCTGTGGGAGGCCCAGCCTTGAACACCAGCCTGGAGCCACGCGTCGCGCTGGACGCTGAGCCGGGAAGGTGGGTCACATGACGTTGGTGGCCCAGCGGCACCGTCCATGCCTGCCACCCGCCAGCTGCCCGTCCAAGCCTGCGGGTCCCCGTGCTGGCCGCAGGCCCCCGCGGGGCACCCAGCTGCCAGGACCCTCCAAGCTCCCGGCGGCAGCTTGTGGGGGGCCCTCCAGGACCCAGCACCCTCCGGGCCACACAGCCCCCCAGCCCCCCACCCCCCGACCCCGCTGACCTCCGAGCTCTGGAAACAATTGCCCCTGGACGGCCTGTCAATACCATTATTTTTACAAGGAATCAATACGCCTCGCGAAGCTAACGGGGTCCCGGCAGGCGGCGTCCCCCCTCCCCCGATCGCCGTCAGGGCTGAGGCTCCGCTCGGGCCGACCACAGACCGGCCGGGGCGGGCGGAAAGCGAGCTCGCCGGAGCGGGACCACGGCCCCCCGCGCACGAGCCCGCATGGACGGGGAGCACCAGGGGCGCAGGCAGACACCCCGCTCTGGCCGTGGGCCGGTGGGGCTGGGGCGCCTGAGCACGGGGGTGACAGCATGGCTCCCCTACACAGGCCGGGTCACCTCTCAGCCCCCACCGGGCGAAGCTGGGAAGGGTGGACGGCGGCCATTAGAGCTTCCCCTCCACCTCTCCGGCCCGTCACACACGCACAGATGACGAGGGGAAACACAGTTGACACACGCGTGTGCAGACCCCGCGTCCACGCGTCCGCAAGGCATGTCAGAACCAGCCCCGTCTACACTCCAGACATCCAAGTGGGGGCCCAGAGTCCCCCGCCCCCCACCCGTGCCACAGGTGACACCAGGTCTCACAAAGACGGCTTAAAACCGCAGCTCCGGGCCCTGCCTCTCTCCTCAAACGGCCTGGGTTTGCTGACCTCGCCCTGCCCCTCGCCCTGCCGCCGGGGCACGCCCTCTGTCCCACCTGCCAGCTGCAGTCACGGGTTCCGTGTGACAGAGGTGCCCCAGGGGCCCTTCGGCCGGCTCCAGTCCACACTGGGACGTCCCCCGGGGAAGCGTTCCAAGCCAGGGCCGCACCACGCGGCGGCAAACCGGCCACGGACCCGGCCACGGACCCGGCCACGGACCCGGCCACGGACCCGGCCACGGACCCGGCCACGGAGTGGCATGTGGTCGGAGAGGGTTTCCGGACTGTTCTCTCGCTGGCACCACTCAGCACCCCCACTGCTACCTGGCAGGCACAAGTGCCACCAGGCCACGGCCGCTGACCAAACAGACATGTCACATGAAATGCAGCTCAGACTCGGGGCCCACTGCGAACCCCACACCTGCCCCCGGGTCACACGCCCCCGTTCAGGCATGTGGGGCCGTCCATGCCCCACCCCCACACCAAACATGGCAGAAGCCACAGCCACGTGGCACCCAGGCCACCAGCTCCAGGGGCCAAAGCACCTAACACCGGGCGAGGTCAGACGGATGCTCGTGGCCGTCCTGGGCCGAGCCTGCTGACGGGCGGTGGGAGGGTGGGGGGCAGAAGGGGCTGTCTTTGCAGAGCTGGGTCCTGG
Source organism: Macroglossus sobrinus (assembly GCA_004027375.1). NCBI lineage: Eukaryota > Metazoa > Chordata > Mammalia > Chiroptera > Pteropodidae > Macroglossus > Macroglossus sobrinus. The sequence goes on from PVKZ01006065.1 coordinate 25,726, forward strand.
CCTCGGCCCAGGGGACAGTCTTCAGTCTCCCCGGCCGACCCGCCTGGCATCCGCCGACCACCCAGCAGCCCATCATCCTCCTGCAATCACCTCTCCAGTCCCGTTTCTCTCCCGTCAACGCCCCGTCCCCAGCCCACGTCTGCCGAGACCCCCGAGGCTGGGAAGTCCCCGGGCCTCCAGGAAAGTACCCGAGCAATGGGCCGCCCCACCCCCACGGGGGCCCACGTCACTGGCCACCCCGCCCCCATGGGGGGCACAGAGTGCGGGGAGAGGTTTGGCGGGGCCTCTGCCGGGTTCCCACATCACAGGGACAGATGGACGGAGCCACGTGCACCAAAGCACCGTCGGGAAAGGACGAGCCAGCATCCACCGCGCGTCTGGGGGACGGTGTGCGCCAGCCCCTGCGGCAGAGACGTGGCCGAGCCAGCCAGGCCCCTCACACGTGCAGGGGACACAGTGCCACTGCTCCAGGGGGACAGCGCCAGCGGGGTCCGTGCAAAGACAGGACTGGGGCGGGTTCGACAGGCCCTCGCTGAGCCCACGTGCTCACGGCCCTGCCTGGACCACTGGTCACGTGATCCCGGCCTGGGCACACGCGTCTGCCTGTGTGTGACTCTCCAGGAAGAAATGCAAACTAAAGGGGTGCCCGCCCAGCCCCTGCCAGAGGCACCAGCCCCCTGCCCAGAAATCCCGCCACAAAGTCCGGGGGGAGGGGGACGTCCCATGCACCAAGAATCCCAACTATGCGGCTGCTTCCTGGGGGGGGCTCTGCGGCTCCAGAGTTGGGGGGTGGGGCACAGGCCGGCCTCCGGGCACCCTCGGAGCGTCTCTGACACCCCTCTCCCCGCTACCGGCAGTGTGTGGAATTCACCCTGGTCCTTTACATCGTCACCCGCTCTCCACCGCGTGGCGGGGCCTTAATGCAGACCATATGCAGAGCCGCCCGCTGCCCTCCCCGCCCCGCCCGCCGCCCGGCGCCCGCCCATCGGCTCCTCGCGGGATGGGAAACGGGTCTCCGAGGGGAAAAACAACAAACAGATCTCTTGTCTACCAAGCAGCACTCACAACGTTTTTCATGCGTCCCGGGCTTCCCTGCAAACAGCAGGCTGTTTAAAGAAAACACCCGGCCCAAATCGAGCATTTGCTTGACATGACGGAGGAGGGAGTGCCCCCCTCCGGTACAGGCCCCGACTCCGCGCCGACGGGAATGCGTTCCCCCCGCTCCCAGCTGATTTCACAGTGGCGAGCTCCGCGTGTGAATTATCTGACACATTCTCGCCGTGCTTCTGACAACAGTGCTCAGTGGAAATTTCAAGGCCCTCTCTTCTGACAAGCAGAAATATCAATATTTGAATAAATCGCGGATTTTAAACTCCTCACTCGGATGCACCACGGCGAGGAAGAGCGAATCCTTCTTTCCCGGGGTCCGATCCCCCCGAGCCTCGGGACGGAGCCTGCACGCGGCCCTGGTGACGTCAGAGGCCGCGGCCGCGCCGGCCGGATGGCCCGTGTCCCCCCGAAGGCGACGCCAGCTCCGCCGCGCGGCCCCTGCCCGGGTCAGAGCCGCCGAGCGCGGGGCCCGTGCGGGCAGCCGGGGTGCAGACCCACCCACGGACGGGCCGGTCTGCTCCGGGGACCTGCCCCTGGGCCCCGTCGCCCCGTCACCGCCGGTCGGGGCCTGGCCGGGACGCGCCACGTCCCCGCAGACACTCGGGCCCCATGATTGAACAAGCACACGAAGCAGAGGGAGCAGGGACGACACGGCGGTGTCACCGCCGCGTCCAGGCTCTCCGTGTGCCTTTTCATGCGTGCACGCATGTCCCCCGCCGGCCACACGTAGTCCCACGCGCCGCGCCCAGTGGTCCCTAACGGGGCCGCTCCGAGCACCCAGGCCTGGCGGCCACCGGGTCCTGAAAGAGCGCGAGTGAGCTTCACCATGGAGCCGAGCGCAGCAGACGGGATGGACGCCTGTGTCCCCGAGACTGGCCAGCAGACGCGCTACCCCGGCCGGCCCTCCGGGGCCTGACACTGCACCCCACGGCCGCGGTTCCCCGAAACCTGGTGAAAATAAGCAATGAGACGCAGACTGAGGGTGTCACAAGCGCAGGCTCGCCACCTGCGGGGCGCAGTGGGGCCGGCTCGGGACCCCAGCCGCGTGCACCCCGTGCCCTAGGTCTCGGCCCAGCGCTGTGTGGCTCGTGGCCCTGCTCGTGGCCCAGCGCTGTGCGGCAGGGGCTGCTCCTGGCCTCAGTTTCCCTGTCAGCGTCGGGTGGTCAGTCCGCACACGGCCGGGACTCGGGGGGCTGGCTGCCGTGTTCTCACCTAAACCCGAGACTCCCCCTCCCCAGAAATCATGGGCCAGAACGATGGCAGCCAAGGCCCTGGGCACGAGCTCACTTCTGTCCTTCATGGGACTCCGCGAAGGGCTCTGCACCCGTCACTGTCACCTCGAGTCTCATCAGTAGACGAGGACCCGGCCTGGCAGGTCATGAACTCGCACCCCATCTCATAAAGCCTTTCCCGCCCCTGGGAGGCCCAAGGGTCCCTGGGCGAAAGCCTGTCCCGGGCAGGGAGGCCCCTCGCCGGGGCTGGGCCAGTGGCCCACAGGGCCTCAGGGGGCAGACGCGCACCCGCCCGCCGCCCACCCTGCGCCCACGCCCGGCCAGGCGGACGCCGGAGTCTGGACAAAGAGCATCTGTGAACCCCCTGGCGGAGGAAGGACGCTGGGTGGGGTCGTGCCGTGCGGCCTCCGGGAGGTCGAGGGCCTGGACCGCTGGCCCCGGCTGGGTGCGGGAGGCGGCAGGACCGGCCTCGGCCCCCAGCCCGCCCCTGAGCGCCGTCCCCGTGAACAGCGCGCTCCCGGGCCAGGCGCAAACGGCCAGAGTGAAAACAGATACCCGCGCGGGGGCGAAGCTCCAGGGGTGCGGGGAGAAGGTGAAACATGGTGTTGGACTCGGCCGGCCCAGCCGTGGGGGCGGGCCTGCCCCCGGCTGGCTGCTGCCGGGCCCACGGGGGCCTCGGCGCAGGGCTGGGGTGCTGCGAGCAGGGCGTTGGTCTGTGGAGTCAGCGAGACCGTCTCCCCCCGAGGACCCCCGGGCATGCCCCGTCCAGGCAAGGGCAGGGCAGGGCACACCCACGGGCCTTCATGGGACAGGGCACCTCACTGGGAGATCTGGGGGACAGCGAGACCGGGAAGGAGGCCCCCGGCTGATCCCCGAGTCCACCCATCAAATATTCAGGCCCCCCTGCCTCTCCCTCACCAAGCAGGGTGCCCGCTGAGGGGCGGGATTGGGCGAGAGGAAACAGTGACAAAGGGAGAGAAGCACCTGAGAGTCGCCCTGGGCGTCACCCTGGGTCTGGGGAGGTGGCTGGGGGCTACGAGGGTGGGGTGGGGGATGCTGACCCGGTGGGTGCACCATGAGAGTAAGTGTTCCCCAGGGGGGTCCCCTCCCCAAGCCAGGTCTGGCCCCCTCGACAGAACGAGGCAGCAGACGGAGACCGAGGGGACAGGAAGCATGACGTTCGTGCCCCAGTCAGCACACGTCCAGCAGACGCCCCGCACGGGGGGCCAGGGGCTCCGCTGCACGCACCGTCACAGGCCCGGGATCCGAGCCCGTTCCTCCTCCTGGCCCAGGTCAGCCCCGATGGTGACCCCCTGGACGAGATGGCGCTCAGGGAATGCGCCGTGAGCCGCCAGCCGCCTGCGCGAGCGGGTTCTGCCAGCGAGTTCGGCCCGCGAGCTCGTGAGCCCCGCCCTGAATCAGCGGCCGGGCCCTGAGTCCCTCCGGGGTGGGGACCCCTGGGCTGGCCGCGGTCAGGCAGGAGGTGCTGGACTTGGTGGTAGACGCCCAGTGAAGGAGGGCTCCTCCCTCGTGCTCTGGCCCCGTCTGCCCCGGCTCTGGGCAGGAAGGCGCCGGGCAAGGTGCCGGGGAGGGTGATATGGGGAAGAACACCCCGAATCTCGGGCACAGCTCAGAGCTGGCCATTGGGGCCCCAAGTAATGAACAACCCCAAACCTGGGGTACCCCCTGAAGTCCCAAAGCTTCTGCTTATCCCGGACCCAAGGGCTACACAGGGGACAGAGAGCAGCTGGGCCCGAGGGGCCCCTGCAGGGGCAATGCCAGCAGGGCCCAGGGTGGCCTGCGGGGGAGGGCTCCATGCCACAGCCGCACCCCTCAAGCAGGTCCTGCGGACCCCAAAGCTTCCAAAACGTCAGCCAGAAAAAAATTCTAGGGGTCCCAGGAGGAACGAAACCCACTCACGATAAGTACGATGAATCTGTAAACACCAAACGCAGGACAAAGCCCGGTAACTTCCCAACACTCAGCACAGGCGCACGCACGCAGTACACATGTGAGCATGGACACGCACGGGCACACACATGGACACACACGCACACACACGTGAGCACGGGCACGCATGGGCACACACATGCACACAGACACACATGCACGGGCACATACACGGACACACACATGGACACACACGAACATGCAAAAACACATGTGAGCATGGACACGCACAGGCACACACGGACACACGCACACACACGTGAGCACGGGCACGCACGGGCACACACATGCACACAGACACACATGCACGGGCACACACCCGGACACACACGAACATGCAAAAACACATGTGAGCATAGACACGCACAGGCACACACATGGACACACAAGGACACACGCACGTACACATGTGAGCACGGACACGCACGGGCACACACATATGCACACAGACACGCACACACGGGCACACACATACGCAGACGTGTGCACGGACACATGCACACACACATGGGTGCACGCACGGGCACACATGTACACATGCGTGCACGGACGCACGCACGCCGCCAGGCGCTCAGCGGTCAGTCACGGGCTTCCCGTCCAGTCGACGCAGCGGGGACACCACCGTCACTGCTGAGCTGCAGCAAAGCAGGGGCTGAGGTCCTTGGCGAAGCACGAGCGCCAGACTCGCGTCTGATGGGGACGCGGGGACGCGGAGACGCGGGCCGATCCCGTGCCCGACCCCGTCTCCCTGTGAGTTAGCTGCTGACCGGAGCAGCAGCGTTGGGCCAGGGAGGTGCTTGTCCCGTCCCGAGGGCGGCCACGAACCGCCCCGTCTCGGGGCCCACTGCGGACAGGCGCCCCGCATCTCCTGGGACCCCGTGAGGCGAGGACACGTCAGCTCTGCGTTGCAGGAGCAGAGGCCAGATCCGGAGGGTTTAAGTAGCAGTCCCCCACTGCACCGTCGTGGGGGGCGGGGTGGCTGGCCGGCCTGGGGCCCCTCACCACACCCCAGGACAAGCAGACTCAGGGCCAGCGCCTTCCCACCCCGTCCTGCAGCTGACGGCTCCAGGTCTGCGTTCAGAGACGTCAGCATGGCGCCTCCAGGCTACGGGCCCTCGAGAGCTCCCGCTGAGTCCGGGGGGTGAAGTCCACACTCCCACGGGAACCCCCATGGCTCTTGTTAAACCGAGGGGCACAGTCGGGTTCTCACAGAGCCTCCAGTCTGCTCTAACTTGGGAGAAGGTCTTAGAAAAAATGTGAGACCTAGAAGAAGATCAGAAATCAAAGTGGACCACAAGACTAAGGGGACGGGGTGAGAAAGTGCCAGGCCTCCGGTCCTGCTTCCCCCAAGGCGGCCTGTCCTAACCCCTCTGCATCACCAACCTGACGGGGCACCCAAGGGACCCTGCGGGTCATGTGGGTGCTGTAAGACCCTCGGGCTGCCCCACCCCACGGGCCAACAAATGGGGGGGCTAGAGGCCAGCTGTGTGCATACGCATGCGCGTGTGTGATGCTCACGCCCGCCCCGGCTAGGGTCTGGGCCCCGATGCCACAGCAGCCTGGGTGGGCCGGCGGGGAGGGTGGAGCTCCCGGTCACATGAGCTGGGCCCTGCTCAGCCCGGCGTCCAGGCACCTGCTTCTGGAGTCCCTGCGGCCGGGCCCCTGGCCCAGTCCTTGGCACAGAGCAGCGAACGGCAAGGGTCTGAGCCACGCCTGGCATCGGGTCTCTGTGACTTGGGGTGACCGCCGAACATCGGGGTGACCGCCAAGCATCGGGGTGACCGCCAAGCATCGGGGTGACCGGTGAACATCGGGGTGAACGCTGAGCATCAGGGTTACCAGTGAGCATTGGGGTGACCGCCGAGCATCGGGTCTCTGTGACTTAGGGTGCACAAACAGGCAATACTGACCCAAGCTTTGAAGTCAGGGGCCAGACTCAGAGTGGGTGGCAGCCAGCGCTGGAGGGGGGTTCCCTGCTCCCCAGGGGGCCGCCACACGCCTGGAGGGCACGGCACTACCGGGAGGAGCAGCGTGGATGTCACCCACAGGACAGACGGGCAGCTGGCCTTCCGGGAATGTGGCTTTATAGACCAAAAAAGGAGCGGGTGGGACAGACAGCGTGACCGAAAGCACGGACACGCAGACCGCGGAAAGCAGCACCTCTGCAGTTGCCAGGCGGGAGACCCTCGCCCGCGAGGTGTGGCCCCCACGCTGCCCCGGGCCCTTGAGCGCGCTGCCTGGCGGGGCAGGACAGGCAAAGTATGAAGCGCCTCATGGGGCTGGCGAGCAGCCAGCGGGGTCACTGTCGGCTCCACCGCCATGCTCACCTGGTGGGGGGCGGGGGCCGGGACAGACTCAGAGGGTCTCAGTGGAGGGGGACGCCCCACAGAGACCCCCTGCCGCCCCTGGGTGCCTGGTCCCCCCAGAGTGCCCACAGGGCTGGTCCCGGCCCAAAGGGTGACAGAGCGGCTGTGTGTGTCCTATTAGAGACCCTGGGTATGACCAGCATCTCGGTGTGCAGTGTCAGCACCCCTGAACGCTCAGAGGCCTGGAGCGTCCAAGTGCACCCCAACCCACCTACTGTTTCACCCCGAACTTGCGTATCCAGCCTGCTGGCCACAGCCTAGCGCACGCGCTCTATCTCGCTCTGTCTCTGTCTGTCTCTGTCTCTGTCTCTCTCTCTCTCTCCTTCTCTCTCCCTCTTTCTCCCTCTCTCTTTCTCTCTGTTCACCTCTATGTGGCATTCACCCCCAAACGCGGTCCCCCGCGGACACAGGAAGGCAGGGCTGGTGCTCAGGACAGCCCAGCCCGGAGCAGGGCGGGCGCCCGGGGCTAAGTCAACACTTTCCGCCCTGCCCACGCGCTCTGCGTGGGGCCCAGCTCACGCCACCCCACCAAATCCGCTGCCTCTGGACAAACAGCCCAGCGAACGCAGGCTCCCCTGCGGGCCCCTCCCCGCTCCGCGGTGGCCTCCAGGATGCCCTTGCTGGCCATCGTCGCCGGCCGGCCCCTGCTCAGGGCTCAGTGTGCCTGAGAGGTGGGCCCAGGGCCCAGGGTAAAGGCAGTTCCCCCAGGTGGCACAGCTGCTGAGGGCCAGGAGCCAGGCCAGGCTGGCCACGCCCAGCCCCGGGAGGCCACGCCTCCCGCATCCCATCACCCCAGTGCTTCCTATTTGTGCAGGGACCTCCGCTCCGCTGCGTGCAGGGGGGTTTAAAACCGAGGCCCGTCCCCTGCAGCCCCAAGGGGCAGGCCCGGTCTGGGCGCACGTGGGTGCTTCAGCGGTGCTGCGTAAGGGGCTCTGTGAGCAGCTGTGGGGTGACGGTGAGCCCCACGAGGGCAGGCCTGGCCCTAGGTGCCCCGACCCTCCCCCAAGCACCCTGAGCCCAGCGCCCATGACTGAACAGCGTGTCTCAAGCCTGTGCTGTGACACCAGGGGCCTCCCGGGACCTGGGGCAGGGCCGGGGGTGAAGGGCCACCAGGAGCTGCCCTTGTCCTACAGAGGCCTGGGCGGGGACGGCCCAGGTCCCAGGGCAGCAGGGGCCCGGGAAGGCCAGCTGTGAGGGGCTCCCCTCCACAGACCGCCACGTATAACGGGGTGCAGGAAGGCGCGGGACGAGGCCACGCCCCACCACGCAGCCCACTGGCACCCACTGACACTCATCGCCCCCCACGTTCCCGGGCCCTGGGCTGCGGCTGTGTCCCCCCGGCTCTGGATCTCAGTCTCTCTCTCTCGAGTGGCCTGGGTGCCCGGTGCCCGCACGTGTCCACCCCAGGCCACACCAGGCTGGGGCGAACGGCACCCCGCTGGCAGCAGCGCCACCGTCGGTAGCCATCACTCTCAGAGTTGCTATGATTTCAGCAGCAGCAACAGTCAGGCCCTGACTGCTGACCATTGACCGTGCTGGGCCGGCGGCCGGCGCTACCCGCCCCACACCAGGCTCCCTCTGGCCTCAAAACACACCACGCGGTCAGTCTCGTCATTCCCGGCAGAGGACAGAGCTCAGCGGCTCAGGGGATTTCACCGTCCCTCGTGACACGGCTAGTGAATGACGGGGCAGTGGCCAGGCCCCCGGCCACCAACCCCTCACTGCTCCCCGGGACGCACCAGCGAGGGCTGCACGCGGGCCGCCCCCCGGGGCAAGTGTGGCCCCGTCACAGTCACACTCCCCCGGGGCGACTGCGTGGAAGGCCCTCGCGACACAGCGGCCACCCTCCTGCACGCCAGGGTCGTGTGAGCCGGGGAGACGAGGTCACGCGTGTGCGGGGAGAGGGGGTCACGCGTGTGTGCGGGAGACGAGGTCACACGTGTGCGGGGAGAAGCGGACCCAGAGCAGCACGGCTCCCCCATCGCTCCCTGAACAAAGGACTCCAGGACGTAGAAACCCCACCCCCGGCCCCACCCGCCAGGCAGCGGCCTCACCATTCATTCATTCATTCATTCACCCATTCAACACGAAAACGGCCCAGGGCTGTGCCAGGCTACACGCGGGCACAGCACGCACGCGGCGTGGGGGAGGCCGCCCACGTGTCTGGGCACCGCGAAGGAGACCGAGAGAGGCCTGAGCGCCAGCGGCGGGACGGTGGCCGGTGTGTCCGCTGCGGGGTGGGGGGGGCGGTGTGAGCCGCGGAGGCGGGCGCGGGGGCTGTGCACCCGGGAGGTGACAGGCAGAGGGAAGGCCGTGTGGGCGGGACGCGTGAGCTGCGGCCAGGGGCGGAGTCGGGGGCGGGGCCCCGCACTCCGGGCGGAAAGAGCTGGGACAATCGCTCTGAGAGGGACTCGGCCCAAGGCGGCTCGGGCCTCAGGTCACACCGGTGCTCAGCCCAGAACGCCCGGGGCTTGGCAGGGCCGAGGAGGACCGGCCCGTTTGCAAACCCAAATAGTCATGGAATAAACCAGAAATGGAGCACGCCCCCTGGGGCGGGGGTGTGGACAAATGGGGGAGGACCGGAAACGGGCGCTTGGGGAAAGGGTGAGGCCGCCTGGGCTACAGGAGACGACACCGCATCACAGGCGGCCCGCGAGGCCCCAGGTGTGACGCGGCGGGAGCGGCCAGCTGTGCACGGCCTGCACCCCACACCTGCCACCTGGAGTCCTGTGGCCCCCGGCAAGGGGCTCAGGAACCACCCGGGGAGGGCACCGGGCAGGGGGAGTGGACGCGCGGGCAGGCGCAGGACGGTCCCCGGAGGAGCCGGGTGCCCTGTCCGAGCGGCCCTGGGCCTGCTGCCCCTCGGAGTCCCTGGAGGCTGTCGCGGGTTACCCCGAACTCGCCACGTCCTCGCCTCGTTTGCTTTTAACCAATGACAGTCAACGCCCGGCCGGGGTGCCGGACGCGCACCCGCAGACGGGCTCCGCGGCGGGAGGCGGAATGCCGCGTCCGCCCCCAGCCGCCTCCCCGCTCCCACGGCGCCGGCCCCGTCTGCACCCAGCCCGCGTCTGCCCCCATCCAGCATCCAGCGGCCTCCGCGAACGCAGGCGGGGAGGTCGCTACGTAGTTCCCAGCTCAAGTAACTGAATAAAAGTTGTTTCCCCATAAACACGCTGAGGTTTAGAGAACAAGGTCTAGAACATTCTCCACGCAATTTAAACCTGTCCAACCACAGTGCGTCCTCACAGAGGGAGAAGCACCCAGAGGCCCGGAGGCCACGGAGCTGAGGCCCTGCCTGGGCAGGGACCGGTGGCCACACCGGGAGGACTCCAGCAGCACCTCCAGGCGACCACTCAGCCTCGAACCTAGAGTGGCAATGACGGGCAGCTCACCACCGGTCTGGGCAGCCATGGCACCTGTGCCAATTGCTGCAACCGTCAGAAAGCACCCCTAGAATCTGAGGGGGTTGTATCTGTTTGAACCCTCTGCCTCTGGCCCTCCCTCTGCCCTGGGCCCACCGCCGCAGGCCCCTGAAGACCGTCACATACTCTGTCCTCCAGGGCAGGGCCCCCCCAGGCTGAGTCAGCATAGAGGGAAGGTGTGGACGGAGGAGGGGGCCCACCACTCCCGCCCCCCTCAGGAAAGGGATGCGGCCGGGGGCGGGGGGAGTGGCACCTTCACACCGCACCCGGTGTTTCTCCTGGTCATGTAGCTTGTCCTGTGCTCTTTTTACGTCTCCGGCCCAGCCCCGCCCGTGTTCGCTCCTGCAGGCGCCTGCCTTTCTGCCACCAGAAATGTCGGGGAGCGAGCGGTAATGGCCAGCGTCACCACTCAGAGCCACCGCCCCCGGTGCTGGAAGCGATGCCGAGCACAGGGCAGCAGCAGGGTCCGTGTCGGGTGCTGACGACGTACTCAGCGAGCACCTGCCATGTGGCTTGCCCGAGTCCCTGGGGAAAGGTCCCCAGAATTCCTGATGCCCACGGACCCAAAACCACCTGATGCCCACGGCACCGACTTTGTGAAAACACTGAAAAGTACATAAAAGCCACCTGCAGACTCGCCACCCACAGCTGAGCAGTGACGACTGTGTCTCCTCCCGGCTCCTTTGCCACATTGTTTCAAAACTGGAATACATTTACACCCTTTCCGCTTCACTGTGTACAGCGAGAATGTTTCCAATTCGTCCACCTTTTAAACGGCTGCCTAGTACTCCATGCACAGACACAGGGCAATCTTTCTGTCACAAGGCTGGACCCAGCTCAGAAAGCTACTGACACGCCCTAAAAGTCAGCGCCCTTACAGCTGTGGGCTTGTGTCACCTCCGCCCTGGGCTGGAGGGCCCTTAGAGAAAACCATGGGAGGTCAGGCTTGGGGCTGTTTTTTCATTTGAGGTCACCGCGGGCCTCCGTGGTTGTCCTGGGACCCAAGTGCGTGTTGAGACCGTTGCTTGGCAAGTGAGGGGACAGTGTGGGAATGGCTGTGAGGTCCTGGTGGGCCACAGCTGATCCCGACGGCCCGAGTGGTCCCCGGCACTGCCCACGGTGTGCCCTGGACGTGGTGACTTCGTCAGTCACCCTGCTGAGAACTGAGCCCCTACATGGCATGTAGCAAATGGCCCCACCTGCCGACCGGCCTGACTGGCCAACAGTGAGCCGCCGGGAGGCAGGGCCACGGTCTGACCCTGTCCTGCTCCTGACGGCCACTTGATGTCTGACCCCGAGCCCACAGTCAGGAGTCTGTCCAGGTTTTTAAAATGGGACTCTCAGACTCCGTCTTCTCAGGCCCACTCCGCCAGCCTTGGTGGCAGAACCGATTCTGGCCCACGGACACCACGCGGACCAAATGCGTTCGGCTGCTCTCACAAGGGACATGGCTGCTCTGTGTCCTGCTGTGCCCAGACCCCCCTGGGCAAGGTGGGAGGGGACCCTCCTCCTCTGAGCTGCACCCATGCGAGCTCGCTAGCAGGGCCTAGCCGGGGCTCTGAGGCACCCCGGGGCTCTGGCCAGGGCACCCCTCTCCACGGCCCCATCCAAGAAGCATCCCGAGAAGCCAAGACTCAGGGGTCCTCTGCAGTGACAGGCTTGTGCCCAGCGCCCAGGGGCAGCTGGCCTGCTAGGGAAGAAGAGGGCTGTGTCCCCTCTCTCGCGGTGCCGGAGGGATTCAGGGCTGGCCGTCACCAGGCCCAGAGGGGTGGAGGTGAGGTCGGTGCGGGATGGTCTGGCCGCCCCGCCAGGCGTGAGCACACATGGCCCGGCAGGAGCACTCCATGGGTATCTGGGAAGTCACCTGACTTTCTAAGCTGTCTCTCGCCAGCTGAAGGCATTGCTGTCACTCTCATAAGCCAAGGGGACGGAAGGCTGAGACGAAGGCCCTCGCGAAACACCCGCTGCTAACTCTGGGGCACGTGCTGACGAACGGACGGGATCAGACGGGAAACGCCCGCTGTCTGGGAAACAGTTCGAGTGGCAGGTCCTGTCCCCAAGCCGGGCCCCCCTCCCCCACCTGAGTCGCGGGGAGGGCCCCTCGGCTGGGCGTGCCGGGAGACAGGCCACTGATCTGAGAGTGCCCCTGCGAGATCGATGGCCCCTTCTCAGAGAAACTGAACGAGTGCTCTCAGCGCGTGTATTTGTCACCTTCACACTTCACTCCCACTGCCTTGCGGATCAATACGTCACCACTTCTGAGGGTGACACGGGGCGGGGCTGAGCCATGCCTTCCTGCCACGCCCCCAGGAAAGACGGTTCTTGCTGCACGACTGTTTTGCTTGCAAAGGTCACATTTCGAGCCACAGAAACGAACCAAAATCGGGTCAGCAGCGTCTGTCCAACCCCACGAAGCCAGAGAAACTGGACACGTGGACCATCCCGCCGGCGGTGAGTGCTCCAGGCGGGAGGCCTCGCCACGGCCGAGTTTCCCGAACAATTAAAAACAGCTGCTGTCCCCTAACACGCGGGCACCTATAAGCAAGACAAACAAACTTCTCTATTCCTTTTTTTTTTCCAATTTCAGAATGCTCGGTGCACCCACAGGGCCGGGATGCATTTCACTCTTGACTGGGTACAGTAAGATTGCTAATCAGGATTACTCGATTCAGTCAACACTGATTTCAATAAAAAGACCCAAAAAATTATCATAAATATAGAGAAAGTGCGGGCGGCGGTGACAGGTGATTAAAATCTCATTCGCTCGGAATCGGCGTGGCTCAGGGAGGCAGAGGCGGGTCAGCCGGATGCCACGATCTTTATCGGCCGGCCACTTCCGAGTGCAGGCACGGCCACCAGCAGGTTCCCTTCATCACCCCGGCCCCAGCGGGGCCCCACCGCGCCCTCCGGCCAGGTCAGAGCCCGCCAGGAGAGGGCGAGGGTGTGGGCACGGACGGCCCTGCGAGGCTAGCTGCCGGCCTCGGCCTGGGCACCGGGACCCTCCAAGCACGCTCTGCCCCTCCGACCGGCCCCCTCCCCTCCCCCGCCTCGCCCCACAGACCCTCCCACTGCCCCCCAACTCCCTTCCAGCGGGTTCACAAGTCCTGGAGGGCCCTCTGCCCCCAGAACCCACCCGCCCGGGGCTGCCAGATCCACGAGTGAAACTACGGGCCCCAGTCACACCCGCAAGCAACAGCTAATGCTCAGGGCGAGTGTGCTGCATGGCGCTGAGACACACTCATCCTACCACGTTTGTACATCCATCTGAAACTCGGATGCAACCGGGTGTCCTGTGCTCCGCGGGGCAAACTTAGCCCTGGGCTTGGTCCCTCCCCAGCCTCCCCTCACCGCCCACCGATTCCCTGCTGAAGGCACCTGCTCCTGTCCACCCGCAGCCGCAGGCCACCCTCCTCCCACCTCCCAAGCAGAGACGCCCCCACCCGGGCTCCCCGAGGGGCTCAGAGCAACCCCGCCTGGCGCCGTCGGCCGTCCACGGCAGGTGCTCAAGAAGCCCTGCGAGTAACTGTCCCCCGCCCAGGGCTCAGGGCCCCCCCCACGTGCTTCTTGCCTGTGGGTCCCGCCTCCTCTCGGGTGACTGTTCGCCTGCTGGCTCGCTTGCGTACTGTTCCGTGGCAGGCTGAGAGCCGGGGCTGGGAGCTGCGAACTTCACTCCCCCTCGTCTCCCTCTAGTTTCCAGGGGCTCCCGCGCATGCGCATGCGCATGTGCCCTGCACCCGGTGGGAAGAGGGGATCCTGGGGGCTGCGACGAGGCGAGTGATTCCACAGGGGCCGAAGACGCCAGCACACGGCTGCACCCCGGTTCCACATCCGCCAGTTAGCTGCCCCGCCTGTGGTCACATCTGAGGTCGGCAGACATGTGGCTGGGCACTGTGGAGCCTGGGAGCCCGTGGTCAGTCCTCACAGAAGCCCAAGTTCATTCCCTAAGGCAAAGCCAGACCTCTGGAAGCTTCTGGAAGCCTCTAGAATCTAGCACATCAGGCCTGGATACAACGTTTCGCCTTCACCTACTGCCTGGTGTGTGCCAGGTGGGGACCACCTAACACGGGCCCACGGGAGGCTGCAGTGTCCTCATCGGCGAGGCCCCACGGGCAGGGGGAGCAGGATGACTCGCTGGCACTGTGACTGCTCCTCACGGACATTCTGGAGGGTCCCACTCGCACGTCTCAGCAGCCACCGCCCCCCGCACTCACCCACCACCGCCGTCATGGCGGCGTCAGGCCTTCCCCGCTGTCAGAGGCGGGGTGCGTCCTGCTCGGCCTGGCTTGGGGCGAGAGAGGACCCACCCGGGGCCATCGTCCCATGCACAGCGGAGCACCCGTCTGCCCCACAAACTCCTGTCCACAGGGACCCCCTGAGGGGCACAACAGGTGTCCGTGTTCCTGGGGTTCCAGACCCAAGGACTGGCCTCAAGGCCCGGAGCTTGATGGGAAGTTAGATGTGTGCCCCTCACAAGGCCAACGCACGTGGATGGCCAGGGCACCCCCCCCCCCCCGCACCAGAGCCACCGCTGAGGGGCCACGGTGCCCCGCCCAGATCCAGGCCGGCGTTCCCAGCCTCAGCCCGGCCATCCGGTCGTCCATCAGCCCAGAGACCTGACCCCAACACGCGGAGATGGCGCTGCCTCGGGCCACAGACTGAGACCCGTCTGACCCAGAGCCCAGCCGTACCACCACCAGCAGGTGACTTCCGGCTGAGCAGAGGGGGTCCCCACTCTGGCAGGTGGCAGAGGAGGCCCAGGCACCAGGGGTCCGAGACCAGGCTGGCAGGGACCCTCAGGCCCCAAGAGCTGCAGCAGTGCCCGCCCCCATCAACGGGAAGGGGCCTCCTGGAGTCCTGCCCCCATCACCAGAGGCGGAGCTTCCTGGAGTCCCGCCCATCACTGGGGGAGGGGCTTCCTGGAGTCCCACCTCCCACCAGAGGCGGGGCTTCCTGAATCCTGCCCAATCACCAGAGGCAGGGCTTCCTGGAGTTCCACCCCATCACTGGAGGAGGGGCTTCCTGGAGTCCCGCCCCTCTCCAGAGGTGGGGCTTCCATAAGCCCCGCCCCAACACAGCTGCCGCCCATGGTGGCGACTGCTGCTCAGAATCGCTAATGGCAATGACCAGAGTTATAAAATTCCGTAGCACACAAATTAAAGAAAAACATGGCAGATTAACTTGCACCCTGTCCTGACAGTTCATAAAACCCATTCTCGTCACTAAAGCTGCACAAGAACGGGGGACACAGGGGAGTCCCCGCTCCCGAGACATGGAGCCAGACCTGATCCGGGCTCCGCCCACCCTCCTCCACCCCACACCACACAGCTCAGATGCCACACGAGGGAGGGACATGCAGGGCCCAGCAACGGCCTCTCTCTGGTGACAAAGTCCGCAGCTGAGATGCAGACGAGGAAGGGGGGGGCTGCCCGGGGACCGGGGTGGGGG
>PVKZ01006066.1:0-41175 GCA_004027375.1 Macroglossus sobrinus
AAAAAGCACAATGGTGTGGCCAGAAGGTGGTGACAGAGAGCACGGTGACAAGTGATGTGGTTGGAGGTAGAGATGGATCTTGCAGGCCTGAGTAAGACGTTAGCATTTAATTGCAACTATATCTGGAAGTCCTTACTTCACAGGTACTACACAGAGGAGTGACCTAAACTGACTTAGATTTTAAAAGACCACCCTGGCTGGGGTTTGGGGAATGAATTGTGGAGAAGGGGACAAGGGTAGAGGCCCAGAGACCACTTGGGGCTGGGGAAGCTCCTGCAGCGGCTGATGTGGGATAAGATTTTGAGACTGTCAACCGTCGAAGGTGGCAGGAGAGGAAGAGGACACAGCTATGGGGATGGCTGCGTCTGGAGTCTGGTTGATGGAGGGAGCATGCTATTATTTATTGAAACAGGGAACACACAAGAGAAACCAGGTTTAGGAGGCACTGCCTCTTTATCAAGAGAGGAGGAAATGAGATACACGTAGCCCGAAAGTAGGGACCTAACACTTGGCAGGATAATATTCTTCCATTGTGATCGACACGGTAGATTAAAAAAAAAAAAAAAAGCACACAAAATAGCTGGTCGACTAGCAACGTGACTTACATCCTAACAAGGCCAAGTGGTGTGGGAACTGGGCAAAAATCTGGCTCCTTGGCTGTTTGATTTGCTCCAGTATGGAATGGAGCTTAAAACAGATGCTTTCTAACCATCCTAGTTTCTCACATCTTCAGAACTGGTTATGAATCTTACGTATGATCGCCACCCATTCTTTCATTTGTTCTTCCCCAAACCCCCAGATACGAAAACAGAGAACTGTTTTCATTTCATGGACAGACCGAGTCTGGGAGAGACTAAATGGCTTGCGTGCCCTGAGCGGGTACCAAGTTGCAGAGCCAGGATGCGATTCTTTACTGTGTCATGTCTCAGTGGGATTCTTGGTGAGACGGGAAAAGCCATGGGTTTTGAGTCTGATGGGACTCTGGATCCCACCTTTATTACTAACAGCAAGGTCGCATGAGGTGAGCTACCTCATCTCTGTGCCTCACGTCCCTAATTTGGCGAACAGCTGAGATATCACCTACTTCAGAGGACTGCTGTAAGAATTCAATGACATAAAGTATGTGAGGGGCCTGGTGTTACCTTCCTACCTTGTCCCTGCTCTACGAAACCCTGTTCTCTCACCAAGGGCTTTGCTCATGAAGTGCCCGCTGTGCCTCGTATGATGAGGCTCCTTCCTCTCTTGGAATCTGTCTCATCATGGGACCGATGCTTCTTGTAGACACCCCAGCATCCTGTCATTTCATGTCCGTTAGCGCTGTCCGTCAGCTTTCCAGGTAGCTATGGCCCTGCTCACATGATCACGGCTGAAGGGAAGTGGGTGCCAATCACGGCTTTGTGGGGCACTTGGTGCCTGAAAATAGTAGGTGCTAACTAAATGTCTCCTAAGCAAACATGTGGACACATCAGAGGAACAGACTGTGTCCAGCTCATGAGCGCATGTCCTACGGTGGCCAACAGAGTCCCTGGGATGAGATAATTATTCGTTACATACATTCCTGAAGTGGCCATGTGCCTTCGATCCTCAAGCATGACGTCGATGCTTTTAAATAAAATTTCAAATAAAATCCTTATTAACAAATAAAAATTTTAATACCAAATTTCTCCATTATCCAGGCATGCCCGCCCTCCAGCCAGTCCTGCTACTGGCAACTGCCCCAATTTCTCTCTTTGCAAAGCATTTTCTGCGAGACATAGGAGTTGGCCTGGCGTCCGCTTCTAAAGGCCCATTTCAACACTTTTGTTCCCCTCAGATTAGTTGACTCCTTGAGAAACATCATTCAAAGCCCCTGAAAACACAGTCTGAAAGCCAATGGGAATGTTTGTCCCTTAAGGCAATTCTCCCACTCCTGCTGGGGCCCAGTAAATGACTCTCCAGCTCAGGGGACCCAGCTCAGAGGTGTAAGAATCTCTCCTGGAGCCAGACTGTGTGGCCTTGGGGGCCTCGGTGCTCTCCTTGGCACATCTTTTCTCCTGGGCTTTTTCCATTTGCATGAAAAGGGACCCTGGGTGGATGCAGAGTGGCTCCGGTCTGGCTTTCCTCTCGTCTCACGTAACACACTCTATTCCTGGCATCAGAATGGCTTCATGGGCATCCATTGCTACAGTAAGTAGACTCTGAGAGGAGGTCAAGGTGCAAACACAAGGGATGAGAGATCTGTATTTTATGTAAACGCTTGTAGAGGGGCAGAGAGAAGGAGCAGGGCACTCTGGCTTTGGGAAGAACTGGCCAGCGTCCAGCTCCTGCAGGCTGAGGGGCCTCTGATGAACCTCCCTCTGCAGTGAGGGTCCAGGCCCCGGGGAGTGACTCGTTCTGGGGTTATCGACAATAGCTCGTTTTCATGGATCGCTCACCACATAGCACGCCATGCGCTTCGCATGCGGTATCTGATCGAAACGTCACATTAATCACGGGAGGCGTGATTAAAAAGTTGCCATTTCCATCCCGTTTTCCGTCTGAGGATACTGAGATTTGAAGAGGATGGGTGGGGTGGGGCAGCCTCCGTCGTGCGTGGCAGGAGCCCACAGGGGAGACCAGCGGCTGTTGTGAGGAGATTCCTGCTCCGTTCGACATGTCTGCTTAAAAACTCTGGGTCAGGCATCCAGTCCTGTCTACGGTTCCTGGTTGGTGGTACAGGGTGACAACCAAGAGCACGGCTGGTACTGAGGTAACAGGTAAGAGGAGGGCGTGCTGTGCGCAGAGAGAAGGAAGTCCCAGAAACGTGGGGGACGTGGCAGGAGACGAAGGTGGACAATACAGCGGCGAAGGCAGGTCTGTGGGAGGCCCGTGTGCACAAAAGGGAGACCTACCCATGGACCCTTCCCCAGGGGTCTGGCTCCGAGGGGAGGGACGCAGAGCAGGAAACCTGAGGGGATGGGGGGTGAGGGGAGAAGCAGTGTCATGTGGCTGGCGGTCCCGTGCGTCTCCTCCTTCCTTTGTTTGCTCAGTCATTGCCAAATGCCTACTGTGTGCTAGGAGCCTCCTGTGCACAAGGCCAGCCAAGGCCCCGGCGCCTTCACAGATAACGGCTCAGATCCTGCCACTGAGCTCTGTGACCTCAGGCAAGGACCCCGGCCTCAAGGAGCCTCCTTTTCCTCACCTGTAAAATGATGACGAGAGGCCCCTAACGACACGGCTGTCGGGACCCAGTGAGATACATCTTTTCCACACGCATGGCAGCAGCGGCGGACCACGTGTCTGCGGGGCGTGTCTGTACCAGCTGCTGGCAACAAGGGGGTCCCTTGTCTGCAGAGGACTTAAAATGATGATAAAAGGACCCAAAAGACGAAAAGTTGTTCTGCCTTATACGATCACCTCTCACTGGCAGTTTTGAACAATGTCAGTGATGAAATACTCCTCTCTGCTCCTGGGAGGTGACGTAGCAGAGAGCCTGGCCTATAGCACACCCCGTTCCCACGCTACTAGCTCTTTGAACATGGAACGATCCGAGATAATGGCCATGCACGCCTGTGCCATCATCTTACCCTACTGAAGGCTTCGCTCACTCGTGGCACCTTTAGTTGAGCACCTAGCCTGACATATGAACAACGTCTGCATTCAGAACTAAAAAGGAAGGCCCTTTTTCCCCCTTTTGGTAATAAAATGAGAAACCAAGGGCAAGATGACACTTGGGCGAGATGTGAAGCTCTCCCGAAAGGAATTCAGTCAAATGAGAGAAATAAAGAACTCTTCTGCTGAGCCCAGAAGACACGAGGCATCGAATCCGCTAAGCAGCGCTCTCGAAAGTTCTTTTTCAAACACTTCTATGGCTTGAGGGTTTCGGAGTCTTTTTAGAGAACGCTCCAAGGTTCTTGCATATACGTTTTTCTGCTTTTCTCAGACACAGAAAACACTGCTGAGCTTTGTGCCATTTTCAGTAAAAAGCCTACAAGTCAGACATCACCATTGGGGGAGATGAATTTGAGGGTGTATTTGGCAGGTGCTCACTAATTGTCTGGTTGTGGGCAAGTTACTTTATATCTCCAAGAAAAGGCAGACCGTGAACCAACCCTGTCCTGCACTCCTGAAGGATTTAGAATGTGAAGGTTAGGTCGAGGCTATTTTTCCACTGACTTCTTCTTTTATTTATATTTATTTATTTATTTATTATTTATTTTTTGCTGGCAATCACGGTTATAGAGATATGCGTTTTAAAAATAGCAGCCTTCCGGTGTCCGATCCCAAGATCTGTGGCTGCTCAGACGGTGGCCACTGTGTGCCTGGCTGGCAGGCTGGGGAGGTGGCACAGCTCTGGAGCTGACAGCTCCAGTGGCAGTGCTGGTTTCCTGGATTCTTCCCTTCACAGAGAATGAGAAGTGGGTCCACCGGGTCTGCAAAAGGGACATGGATGTCCCAAGAGAAGATTTAACCCACCTCCAAGGCCAATGCACAAGACAAGTCTTCTTGTTTCGTGGTGGCGGGGTGCGGGGAGCAGGAAGGCATTTTATAGTTTCATCAACACTCACAAATCCTTTCTAAAAGTCACCAGGCCCACAGAAATGTGTGCCCGGGAAGTCCTCCCGATTACCTGTCTGAAAATGTCACCCCGCACATCTTCCTCCCTTTCTATCACCCACCAAAAGAGCATGCGTACTTCATTCTATTTGCCTATTCAGTTCAATTTCCCTCAGTCAACAGTAATCATGCTGATCCGTGCCAGGCTCTCAGGGTCTTCCTGGAGCTAAATGAGACTCCAGCCCTGACAAACACCTGGCCTGTGGAGGATGCCGACGCAGGAGCATCCCCACAGCTTAATTCAACAAGCTCCGGTACAGGAGCAAGGCCCTGGCACTTTGGGGACCCTAGTCGTGACATGGGGTGGAGGAGAAGTGGAGTTTGAGGGTGCCTGTCTCTCAGTCTCAGTCTCACAATGATTCAGTGAGGTGGGTCGGCTTATTCCAACTTGACAGATAAGAAGACTGAGGCACGTGTAGTTACCTTCCTTGCCCAGGTTAACGCAGTGAGTAATAACGTGCAGAGGTGGCCTCAAAATGAGCTCTGTCCCACGCTACTCCAGACAAAGCCATTAAGTGTAAACACAGCAGGCATTTTCTCAGAGATACATGTTTTAATGAAATTCTAACACAGGGAAAAACTAGCAGTCACAGGAGGACTTGGCTCTGGACAATTCTCAGCTGCGTTTGCTTCAATTCTGATAAACTTCTTTCATGCCACAGTAACTTCGACATGTGTTAGAATAATATCCTGCCATCGGTGAAGAGGGGCGGGGCCTAGGTTATGAGAGCTACCAAGTATCGCTTCGATATTCTGAAAAGCCACACCTCTTTGGACAGCTAAAATCTTGGCTGGAGGAAAGACCACCACATTGTAAAGGTTTCCCCCCACCCCCCCCCCAAAAAAATATCTGGACCGACATGGCAGAACATGTGCATTTTTGAACCAGCATCCATGTCTGAAAACAAGTAACCACTTGGGTTTTCGCAAGGTGAAGGCATTTGTCCAAAAGGCGCGGAGAGGGAGAGAACCTCCTGTCTGTTCCGAGGGGGACAGGGACCATGGCCCGATGCGGGTTCTGTGGTTCCAGGACTTAAATACCTGGAGGGATCCCTGTTGAAAAAACCATCATGAAGTGTGGCTGCAAACCAGCTAGGGCCTTGGGGGACCTGGAAGGGAGAGGCCTGAAGCTTACATTCTAGCAGCTTCCGCCTAAGTCTGCTTTTGAGCAGGCAAACTGTCTCTCTCACTGTCAATCATGGGAGGTGCCAGCACCTTGGAGTGCTGCCTGACCCGCGGCTGCCTGCGGACAGACAAAACAAATCATTTTCTATTTCAGGTATTCTTATGCAGCTCTTTCCATAGGTACCTGATTATAATGATGCCACAATACATGTTTCAGAATGCTATCTAGTATCTTTTTTTTTTAATTAACTTATAATTTTTTTATATCCCTCCACTGAAATTTTAAAAACATCAAATTTATGTTTTATCTTGCTATGAAACAGAACTTTTCACATCTATTCAAGAATATCATGTTTTTATAGCAATTAGAGTAGGTCTAATTGGGAGGTTGAAAGATTGATTAAAATTCAAATGATTCCCTTGCTTGCAGCATTATCAGGAGATCATTTAAAAATAATAAAAATGATAATAACTTACGTCTGCAGTATGTGTACAGTTAAAAAAGTACCTTAATGTGTACTAGCCCATTTAATGATCAAAAGAATTAGTAAAATAATTTTACAACCTGAGACTCGAAGCCATTTGCTCAAGGCCAGCAAATGCAAGACACCAAGCCACATATCCTGCTTCTGAAGCATCTCAAAAAGCATGCCTGCCTAGGCTAGGCCAACGCTCTTAAAGAGGAAACTGGGTAAGAGGCTGGAGGACATGGCAGAGGTGGTGTGTCTGGTGGCTCCTTAGCTGCTCACCTCCACAAATCGCTTGCAGAAGTCACACAGGTCAGGCGCCAGTCCCCCTGGCATCTGCATCCCCCTCCTCCCAGACTATAAACACAGCAGCTGGTGCGAGGATCACTTTCACTCTAGTGTTTAATTATGTCTGTTTTCTGCTTGTGAGAAGAACAAGTATCAAACATTCCTCATCTACATTTGAAAAGCAGAAAATACCATCATCGGTAGGGCTTACCTGAAAAATACATGCAATACTCATTTATTCATTCATTCATTCTCTTTTAGTATTTCAATTGACAAACGCCAGTTACCCTTACAACACAAAGTATAAATCGGTTGCCTTTGATTTGCCCATCTTTTCGCACTCCAAACCTCTCAATTTTTTTTCTCTCTCTTTGTACTTAAAATCCACTCAGTCTCTGGTCTGAGAATTTTGTCTTCTGTGGACTATATCAGTTTACGATTAAATCAAATGCTTAAAAAAGAGTAGACAACTAAGAAAGACAACTCTGCTACCGACGACAGACCTTTGTGGGTCCTTACTATGTGTCAAACTCTGTGCGTGAATCATCTCATTTTGTCCTCACAACTCATGAAGTAGATGTGTTCATTATCAATAATCGCAGATGTGGAAACTGAGGCACAGAGAGGTTAGGTAGTTGTCCCAAGGGCACACAGTGTGTGGCAGTGCCTGGAGGTGAAGCCAGGCGTCTGGATCTGTGAATGAGTGAGTTCTGAGCTCCAGGCTCTGTGCTACGAAGGCTGACTCAGGATTCCTCTTTTATTGGGGGTACAGAAGATCACCCGGGGCTGAGTCTCATGCCACAGCCTTTTCCAGTCTTTGTGTCATCGATCGTGGGTCCTCTCCACTGCCCGTCTCTACCTCTGACAAACTGTTTCCTGGCAAACACACACGTACTGAGATATGAGTGAGTGGCGGGCACCGCGCTCTGCCCTGGGCAGCGCAGGGGATGAGCCTCACTTTGCCTTCGCCGTGCATGCAGTCTCGTTGGCAGACAGACTGAGACTGACTGTGATGAAATATTAATGGTCTTACAATGGAAGTCAGCCCAGGGCACCACCTGTCTCCTGCATGTCCCAAAGAGACACCAGGACAATAGATGTGAAGAACAAAGTGCTCTGAGCTGTTGGAGAGTCAGGAGGTGTCAAGATAAAATATTTACATCTTGGTGATTAACCAAATGCACAGTCTTTTGGACAATGGGAATGAAGGAGGAGGAATGGATGGCATAGGGGGGTCAACAGGATAACCCAGCATCCACCTAAGCAGGGAAGAAAAATTCTTCTTCAACATTTGTGGAAGGGGCCTTGTGGATATGGCTCCTTAATTCGATCATTATTTTATTCATTTGATACTGAATATGACTGAATATTACTGAATCTCTAATACCAGGCTAGATATTATAGGGGGCTGGTAGAGAAATGTGAACCCTCTTTTGATCAAGAAACTTGTGATCTAGTGAAGAGATATATAACATACTACATGTATGTATAAGATAAGTTTGAAAGTGTTCTGCTTGCCAAATGCCAGTTTATTATAAAAAAAAATTTCATCTAAAAAATTCTCATTTTATTTTTATTTCTGGGCTTGGTCTACATTCTATGTTCTATAATGCAATAATCTGATAGAATAATGATAACACACATTTGTTACTAATAAAGAGGACTCTGAGAAAAAGCCAGCTAATGTGGAATTTTGCTTGGATTTTGGTGACTTAGCTGAGTCCCAAATAAATGCAGGCAAATCGGCCGAGTGTGTTGGGAGGCCCCTGGATCAAGCTGTGCCTGAAGCCTGTGAGGACTGGAACTCAGTAAGTCTAAAGCCGGTTTGGCGGGAGGAGAAGATTCTTTAGGAAATGGTCTTGAGAAGTTCTTATCAGCTTCTCGCACTTGGTGGGCAGGTAGGTGCAAAGCTGGAATCTTTAGAATGGTTGGGAGGAGCCAAGAGGGTCTATGACCCCATGTGAGAAAGCAAAGGGAACTTCCTGGAAACGCCCATCACCCTTGGGCTGGCCCAGCTCTCCTGGGGCTGATGGCTGCCAGCGGTCCTTGGTGCTCCTCGGCTCAGAGATCTCTCCTCTCTAGTCTCTGCCTCTCTCGTCACATGGCATTCACCCCCTGGGTTTCTTCTGTCTGTCTCTGTGTTTCTTCTTGCCATGAGAGCAGAGTCCTCAGCCTGCCTCAACTCTGTAGGCTCCGACTGCTAATCAGGAGTAGTTTCAGCGTTTTTAAAAGAAAATTTGTATTCTTTTGATGTTTTCATAAATAACATTTAAAACGGCATTGCTTCTTAGTAGCCCTTAACTGAATCAATAGCTTGTCCTCCTGATGAAACACATGTGAAACACTCGTAATTAGCTGGCCACTGTCTAGTTCCTCCCATGTCTGTTCCGTCTGTTACATCATATCTTCACCAGGAGGCAGTAGTTCCTGTCTTCAAATCTGCTTGTATTGGTTGTATTTGCTACTGCTGTAACCGAATCTAACTGAATAAGATTCGGTGTAAAAGACAAAATATGAGTGTGAAACGAAAGCAAGCTTTTGTTTCTTTGAAAGATACGTTAAATGCTTTGTAAATATTCAAAATTTCCTTCTAAAAATTGCTTTCGGATTGGGTATGGGCTAGAGTTGCAAAAGTTTAGAAACAAACAAATAGAAAATTCTAGAATGGCTCTGTGTTCAGATGGGTCTAAAAGTATTTTCTGAATTATGTGTACTCTTTTATTTTGAGTGTGGTTTATGCAAAATTCCCATCAATGGACCCATTCACAAATCCAGCCCAAATATGCTATTTTAGGCATGGATCATTAAAAAAAAAAATACGTATTTATTTTACCCCTGTTCTATTCTACTATCACTTTTGAAATGTGTCCTCAGCTACATGCAGACAACAGAGCACACCCTCCCTTCCGCACCTTCTAGTTGGGCTGCATAGGTTTCTAATTCCTATTTCCTTAGTCAAAATTTCTTGGACAGATGTATGAGATAAAAGATGCCCCCTTGGCTTTTGGGCTGCTCTGTGGCTTCCCCAGGCTGGAGTAAAGGCTTGAGGGCAGGGATGGTGATCTACCTCTTCTATCTAAACTGCCTGGGGAAATGTTAATTGTATGTCAATGAGCACAGGGTGATGGCTTCTTTCGGAATCACGGTGAAATCAGTGCCGCTCAGGAGGCCAGATCTGAATAAGAAGACAAACAGCAAGAAGGAAACCTGTGGTTACTGGAATCAGAACGCCTTTGTTCCGCTACAAGACTCAAGATATGGCTCAGGAGGTTCAAAAGTTCAAGGGCCAACGTTAGTCTCAGACACTCGTCTGTATTGCTCGATTTCCTCAGAGCACTTTTGAGATGCAGGACGTTTTCATTGTGAACACATGAAAGAGCCAAGATTCAGAGTTTAAGCGACATAGCCAAGGCCACTCAGGCATCTAGTTGGCAATCAAACCTGGGTTTGTTCTTCTTCAAAGCTTTCACTCCTCCCACCAGGCCAGAAAAACACAGAGAGCGAGCTGGAAAAGATCGCAAGGAACCAGGCAGCCAGATGGAATGCAAGAGTTGGCGGTGTCAACCCACATGGGGTAAACACAAGGCTTGGGGGGAAGTCAGCTGCCACAGGAGGGTCACAGGCCAGCAGCACTGGGCCTCTCTGCTCACTGCCCTTAGTCTCACCAGCAGTGAGAGGGATTCAGAGTGCCAACCACAATACTGGGCAGAGTGTGAAAAACCCGCGTTCACTAAAAATTCCTGAGTGCCAAAGAAAAAGCAACAGCTCTTGACTGGGAACAGTAGACGAGGCTTCCTGGAGGAGGGACATCTGAGCATCAGCCCGGGGCGTGAGCGAGACTTTCACAGAAATAGCCCTAACATTTGCAGAGTTCTTTACAGTTGAAATAACACTTCTTCAGGCATTATGGTACTTGTCTCTCAGAACACCCCCACGGGTGAGGGCAAGAAGTATCATTTCTCATCGAGAGATGAAGACACTCACGCACGAAGTAGATCAACAACTTGCCGAGAGTCACACCAAGCGCATTGGAAACTGAGACGGGCCAACCATTAGGGCGGCGCTGTCCCGTAGAAATATAATGTGAGTCACCGACGGAATTAAAGAATTCCCAGTGCACACATTAAAAAAAAAAGTGAAAAGAAACAACCGAAATTCAAGTCGATAGTACGTTCTGTTTAACCAAATATACCCCCACTCTTGCCATGTCAATGCGTAATGGACATGGAACCGACATGCAGAGAGATGCTCGGCCTTCCTGTCTTGGTGGTGTCTGCGTTTTGTACTCACGGCACATCTCCGTTTAGACGAGACGCATTTCAGGTCCTCGGTCTCCATGTGTGCCTAGTGGCGACCGCACTGGACAGAGTGAAACTGCCCTGACCCCTAGTCTTTCTGCTCTGCTGAGCGGCCTCTCACATGCAGCGGAGAGAGATGGGCGTGGGGCCGCGGCTCGGGCAAACGGAAGGACAGGGGCACGTAATTCAGGGTCTGAGGAGGACACAGTTGGCACTCAAAAGGAGTACTGGAAACAAGTTTAATAAAAAGTGGAGGAAGCCAACAATGGATGGCAGAGCACCTCAAAGGCTAGGCAGAGACGATCTACAAATACCTGGGAACCCGGCACATCCTGTGGCTGCTGCCTGACAGGAGCTAAGGCCTGTGGTCCGGGAACGCAGCCACTGTCGTCCACAGCCTGGCCGGGTAGGAGCGGGGGCGATAACCTCATCGACCTCTTTGCCCTCC
This sequence comes from Macroglossus sobrinus, assembly GCA_004027375.1. Classification (NCBI taxonomy): domain Eukaryota; kingdom Metazoa; phylum Chordata; class Mammalia; order Chiroptera; family Pteropodidae; genus Macroglossus; species Macroglossus sobrinus. The sequence goes on from PVKZ01006066.1 coordinate 11,202, forward strand.
CATCTTCTAATCTCCATCCAGCGCCTCCACTGGCCAAACCCAAGCAGAAGCTAGAGGGCAATGAGCCTGTTGATACATTGATAACGTTTAGCCTCCTTTGGGGCACAGAGAAAGGCAGAGGAGACGGCACCTGGAGGGCCCACAGGGGACAACCTGCAAATGATCAAAGGCGCAGAAATGTGGGGGTGCGTGTGCTGGTCTGGGTGAATGACGGGGTACAGGGACGGAGGTAGCAAGCGACATGATTGAAAGTCGTGCTGGAGCCAGGCAGTGGATGGGCCATAATCCCAGCTACCAAGAGCGGTTTGTATTTTATGGGCTGTAGCAACCCACGGGAAGGCTTTAGTGTGAGGTCTCTTATAATCAAAACTGGGCACTGAGAGGATGACACAGACAGGGGTTACACTCTGTGCTGGGGTTTCGAGATGTGAATTACATGCCTCACCTTTCAAATGAGAATTAAATGGGAATCAAGACCCATCGCTTCGTTACTGGCAAAGGCAAGGGGACTGTGGATACAAAACGAGGGAGCCTCTGGCTCACGCCTTCTTCTGTACTGGCTGCAGCTGGGCCACCGTGAGGCTCATGGCCTCGGTGGGCTCCCTGCTGGGGTAGGGGATCCACATGCTCACCCCACACAAAGCCTAGGGCCATGAGCACATTGCACGGGAATCCTACTCTCTGTAAGACAGGGAGGGGCAGGAATAGATGGAGAGAAAACGGCGGCTCACACTCTGTACGTGCCCTTGAGGTCTGATATGTGTGCAGAGCTTCCTACTGCACAAAGAAAACGAGAAAAAGCCAAATACAGCTTCTTTTTCCAAAAGAATATTTTAGGGTTAGGTGACTCCAGGGGACTGGACCAATGCGCACCAGTTAGAAACAGGTTAGCACCAGTCAGAAAGCCAGTTTGTGGGAGGGTTTACACAGGGTTAGAAAAAGAAAGACAGGGACGGTTAGTGCGTATGTGCTGGGGATGGCATCACCGGGAACTGACACCACGGTTGGTGTGGATGGAGCAGGTACAGAGATGTGTCCCACTGGGAGGAAATACGTTTCAGGGGGATGAGGGGGTCATGAGCAGGCCGAGCGGCGGGGACCGGTGGGGCAGGAAGGTGAAGCTGTCTAGCAGGATGTCAATGATGGGCACCTGGCGTGCAGAAAGGTACACGGAGTTAGAGACAGTGACATGGCAACGGTCCAGAAGCAGAGGCTGAGTCGTGGTAAACCACCAAAGTAGAGACGAGAAGCCAAAAATGGTTATTTACATTTAAATTAATTAAAATAAGAATTGATTCCTCAGTCACACTGACCACATTGCACGTGTGTCTCCATAGTCGTAGATGGTTAATGGCTGTTGGATGACACAGACAGACTATTTCCATCATCACTAGGAATTCTATTGGACAGCATAGCTGTAGAGCATTATATGTTGGGGCATGATGATGATTGGAATAATATTTTACCTTTTCTCCTAAGAAGACCTGAAGAAATGAAAGCAAAACTATGAAAAGAAGTAAAATGAAGCTAGGGCAGAAATGGAGCAGAGAGGCAGAGAAGCTTGTAGGAGTAAGATGATCAAAAAGATGCCTGTAGGTGATGCCTGTATTTTTTTTTTTTAATTTTGCTTAGGAAGAACTCCATCTAAGCTGAAGTCATTGATTTAAGGGAATAGTCAAAGGTGAAGTTAGATTGGTAGATGGAAGAAGTTAAAGTTGTTGAAGAGATTGGACGTTTGCTTTTGGAGTGCAAGGACCCCAGAAATCATATCACAAAGGGAGAGTATTTCCCAAATCTATTCATTCACAGATATTTTTTGGAGTAGAAGAATATTTAGAAAACACAATTATAGCCCTCATTATATATTCATCGTCTCTGCTTTTCTTCCCAGCTTGGGTTTTTCCCCTTCTGGATCCACAGCTATTGTGAAGAACATGAATGAAACATGCACCCAATCTTCAAAGAGTTTGTAATGTAGAATTAAAAACAAAGTCAGGGAATGGCAGATTGTAGAAAAAGCTTTACTCCATAAGCAATATCCGAATGAAACACTCATGGAGGTCACAGCTAGGGGGAACAGGCAGGGTCTTTGCAGAGGCAGTGACATTTGAGCTGAGCTTTGAAGAGTGCATGCCGGTTAGGGATGAAGGGAGCATTACACTAGGTAGGGAGAAAAGCATAAGCAAAGACGTGAGGGTCGTAGGTGACAGCGATGTTCAGGAAACCAAGAATAATCTAGCATAAACTGGAGAATCGTCATGGGAAATACATTTAAAACAGATGAGGATGAACATGACGGATGGGCATAGGTGGTTTGAATGTAAGCGGTGGAGAATGGCAGCAAAATGGCTTGATGGTAGCAGGCTCAAGAGGTTTGGGGACGATAATAAGAATTCATCGAGTCGGAACAGGAAAAAAAACAAAATTTCTGTGATTCTGCCACTTTCAGGTCAACCTTGACTCTTCCTTGAATAAGGAAGTGAATGAATGAATGAATGAATGACAAAGCTCTGGCTTACTAGCTAACAGTTACCTGTAGCTTTAAAAACTATTTCCTAGATGCTGTAGGACACTACCTTGGAACTGAGCAGGAAACCCAACTTTCTCGCCCAATCTATTGTCCGAACCACTAGCCTACATCGACGTTGTCTAAGAGAGACGTTAATTTAAACAGAACTGCTTTAACACAGCTAAAACATCTGCTGCATTTAATAATAATCCTCCTGCTGCGGCGACATATGGCATCATCAGAAACTTTATTCTGTGCCCCCGGAGCTTCTGAAATGCTCTGAAATGCCATGATTACCATAAGTAGGTTTCGGCAATTCTCAGAGCTGAAAGAAAAACAATTAATTCATTTTAATATTTAAAATAAGCACGGGCCATTTGGATCATTGGGGAGGAGAAGTGGGATTACAAAAATTATAATAATTAGACTCTAACTCCCCAAAGAGAGATGTTTAGGGACGTGGTTTCCAGATGGAAAATCCCCCGAGCAGGTCTGTGGAAGGCGTGCTCGGCCCATCCCAGTCTCTCTCGAATTGGACAAGCGTCCTCCTTCTGCCAAGATCCTAACGGGAGTCACAGCGGGCACAGGAGAATGCGTTCGACATGACCCTCACACAGGTGGACGTGAAGCCAGGAGCCAAAGTTTGAATTCCGTATAACTCAGTTCCATAAACATTAACGAGAAGCTCTTATATCCCAGCCACTGTGCTGAATAAACACCAGAGAGTCAGATGAAGGAGACAGAGGAGCTTCCTTTCATTGGTCCTTATGGGCCATGGGAAGAGAGAAATGCAGACGAGTGAATGACACACACGTGATGACAGGTTCTATAACGGAGTTAACTTAAAGGCATGCCAGAAGCACAAGGAAAACATTCTGACTGAACCCAGGGAAAGGCGAGTGAGCCTCATGGAGGATGCTGGAGTGGAATTTCCAGAGTCGAGACATCAGGAGGGATGGGGACTTTCTGGGCGGAAATAACCACAGGGCCCATGGGAGCGAACCAGTGGGTCCGGGAGCTGATGGTCGGTAGGTGTGAGTGGCGACGGGGTCGGGGAAGACGCTGCGGGAGAGGACAGAGGCTAGAGCCTGCGGGGCCTGTGGGGCCACGGATAGGCCTTTGAATTTTTACCTTGGAGGGAATGTGGCTATTGAAGTTTTTTTCTTGCAGAGGAGAATGACATCAATGTCATTATTATCACGGTCCTCTCTAATCTGCCTTGAGCACAACCTCTGCCTTGGGAGAAGAACTGTTCATCCTGATTCTTATTCCTCACCACATGGAGGAAGGTATCATTGGTGATAAAATTGTTAAAAAAAAAAAAAAAGAAAGAAAAAGAACAAAGTCCTTGCCTCTCTGAAGAAAAGGGCCAGTATGTGCTCCAACTCCTGGAGTCAATCATCTAACGTAAACATGTCCACGTTTGGGACCATTCAGTCATTGCTGCCAGCTCCTGCGGGAGGGGAGGGAGCTGTCACAGAGGGCCACCTTCATGGAGCTCTGCCGGAAGCCTCGCTGGAAAGAGACAGCGAGCAAAGGTCTCTGACAGTTGCTGCTCTCTCCCTCCTGCTTGCTCCTGACCTGAGGTACTATGTGTGCAAGCTCCAGTTATCCGAGGAAGATGCTGGTCACCCAGGACTGCGAGCATCTCATCGGGGTGTGGGCACCGCCCCCTAAGAGGCAGCGTGGCTCACGTGCTGTGTGTCTTCTCGCTGTGGCTTAGCGCTGTTTCTTTGGAGCAATGACTAGTAGCCACTGTTAAATGCTGACAACCCCAGTCTTTTCATAACCATAGACTCCACACTGCTTTTCAGGCACTGCTGGGTGGGGGTGGTTATGTAAAGGAGTGAGCTATGAGTCACCCTTAAGGGGCTCACAGTTTACCTCAACAAACAGGCACGCAGTGACTGAGGTCCAGTGTGGCATGCTGGAACAGGTACCTGTAACGGATTTTCTTCATTTTGGTATATGCAGCACATTGGACAATGCCTGGTGCATTAATAAATACACATTTTCCATTAAACGGAACAGTGCAGTGCTATGCCATTGGAGAAAGTACACAAGTTTGTAAAGGGTGGCGGAGAAAACCTGCTTTCCAGTGTTGCTGTGCTACATCGGATGTATCTTAACGTCAGCATCTTTGCTGATTCTTTCTTCCCTCTCTTCCAGTAATTAAAGTTCTGTTTATCCTTCAGGCCCAATCCAGAGTAGAGATTGAGCTCTAGAACTTCACCATGGATGGATGGATGGGTGGGTGGATGGATGGATGGATGGATGGATGGATGGATGGATGGATGGATGGGTGGATGGATGGATGGATGGATGGATGGATGGATGGATGGATGGATGGGTGGGTGGGTGGGTGGGTGGGTGGATGGATGGATGGATGGATGGATGGATGGATGGATGGATGGATGGGTGGATGGGTGGATGGGTGGATGGGTGGATGGATGGATAGATGGATAGATGAATGGGTGGATGGATGGGTGGGTGGGTGGCTGGATAAATAAATGCATTATGGGAATGGGTTACTATAGCAGCAGTCCTAATTGCCCCAACAAACTATGTTCTTCCTTCCTTCAGGATGTTTATGTGTGTTATTTGACCTTTATGCGATACTCCTCACTGCTTCTCGGCAAGCTCAGTGCTATTCACATGTCAACCCAGCCACCGTTTTTTTATTTTTTAGGTAGCCTTCTGCCCACCTCCAGTTTAGGTGTGACCCACATACCACTGTCACAGGTATCTGCATACTCATCCATCTCTCTGTACATATGGGAATCTCTGTAAGACCAGGAACCAATCTCTAGTGACTATTATATTCCCACTGTCCAGCAAAACTCATGGCTCATAATAGACTCTCAATAAATAACAAATTTATGGTTGAACATATGAAGCGATCTAAATATTTCCTTTGTATCCTACCATGAGCTAAACCCATGCTTGAGAAATCTTACAAAGCTTGAACATTCTTGTGGACTAAGGCCTCTCAATTCTGCATTTGGAAACGTAATAGAAATTCCCCTCCTTTGGGAAGATTTCTCAAGGGAAAAGGCCCTTACAGTGCCTCCTTCACACGGTACAGAATTTCTAAGCTATGCTGTTATAATGACCTCTGACGAGAGCTAAGTGGGGATGGCTCTGTTAGTGGCACGTGACAGTGTAAAACACAGAAGGCTGATGCCGAGTTCTGACCCACGCACAGCTGAGAACCACAGCCCTCATTTCCCTCCACTTGCCTGGGTTTCAGTTGAGACAAGCCAACCCATAATGTGTTCTCAAACGAGTCCTCCCGGGACTGCGCTTTGCCGGCTGACTCACAGAAATCATCATGCACATCACGCTAATAGGAACCCTTCACCGAGCGGCAAGGGCCCTGCACACGCCATTCCCGACCGTTAAGGAACCTCTTCAGGCCGGGCATTCCCCTCCCCGTGGGGCAGATGGGGATGCTAAGGCCTGCGGCTTGCTCGCGCTCACTAGGATGGCAAGTCAGAAGCAAAGGTTTCACATCCCGGGCAGTGACAACTTGAAAAACTTCTCTGCTCGTCTCCACGGAGGAAGTTCTCAGGGATGATGGAAACCTGGAGCAGAGATCAGGTGTCACTGGAAAGTAACTGTAGCACTGAACGACACAGAGCCAGCCTCTTAGGTACCTCTGCTGAGGAAGAAGGGTGGTCCATACACCCACCAGAAACGCCTTGTCATCACGTGGACACGGGACTCTCCCAAACCTGCCGCTTGGTTAACTTCATCCTCGGAACAAGGAATCTTCCACCGAAAGACAGTCTTTTATCATCATAATTCTGTATTGCTTCACAGCTATCATCTCGTTTGAGGCAGACACAGTGCTGGAAAGAGCTGCTGCCCCAGGCTCGGGTGGGGCATCTCGGGCTGAGGAGAGCTCAGCGGCTCGGGGACCCAGCGAGAAGCCAGGAGAGCCGGGGCATGAACTAGAGTGAACTTTTCACTGCATCCTGCTTGCTCTTGCTTCTGTGTGTTATCGTCCTCCTCTTCCCGCCAGCTTAGAAAAATACAGATCCGAGACGCCAGAGGAGCTACCATGTTAGCTGACAATTATCACAGCGACTCCAGACATGCCCCTCGAAGGCGGGGAAAAGAAGAGAAGTCTTCTGGGTATGATCAGGCGATAATTCTCAGTGTCTCCAATATTTCATAAATAAAATCCTGAGCATCCCAGACAACTCGCCCACAAGGAAGTCAAGAGCAGTCGAATAAATTATTCACGTGGCTGCAGCCTCTGAATTGGCCCAGGTCCCGTGGAAAGAGTGATGTGTGGGTCTGGCAGCTGCTCCTTTTTGCAGAGGACACAGTGTGTATTGTGCGAGGTGGTTTCTTTCTTCAAATTACTTTTCTAGCTTATTCGGGGCAACTACAATACATCCGTTGTGAGGTTCCGTATTGTTTAGACGTTAACTTTTCTGAGTCCTGTGAAGTCCACACAGGGTCTGAACACCCAGTAGCCTCCTCGGCACCCCTGGCAGTAACATATGGCGGTGGGTGCTGAGCCTTGGCAAGCTGCACCCTGTCTGTCCACCTCACCCGTTATCACGCCGGCCCATGTTTTCCTGCCGATTCGACCCCATTAAGATGAAGGAAATGTTGCATTTTCTTGTAGCTACTTTCTTTATACTTTCTCAAACCATTATTACGTAAAGCTTAACATGGCAAGTGTGTATTCACAGACATACTTAAAAAAAAAAAAGGAGCCTAGTCTAGTAGAGTTAATACATCCATGGAGCACAGACTTGCCAACAGTACCCAAACACGTGGAGCATGAGATAGATGGATTCTGTAACCAGTTTTCAACACATTTCTGTTATTCTTCTTTGAAAAATGCTTTCAGAGGAAAGCATGTGCATAGATTTTTAAGAGATGAATACTTTTTAATAGGAGTAAAGCTTTACTCTTAAACGGTAATTTTACTTGTGGGGGAAACATATAATTTAAGGCCAAAGTGATTTTGAAAATCCTTATAAAACCCGGCGAATTATCATGTATAAGAAACGCCTTTATCTGAACCCCTTCAAACCCAGGACCCCATCCCTGAGCCAACATGCTCCCCAATTCTGCGTCCCCTATCCTGGGACCCTAGCATGTCTCATAAATGTCTTGTGAAAATTGGGATAAGGCATTACGAGCTACACATGTACAAGATTGTTCTATGGGCTTACTATAATTTGAATTGCCTGTGCAAACTTTGTGACTATAATTATTTTATTTCTTGTAGGCAACGATTAATTGAGTGCAGAGAATAAGACCAACCCACTTTGACCGGTAGGTGTAACGTGACTGTTTTAAACTCTGATATCCCATGCCACAGACTTGGAGAGGTCAGCTGCAAGCCAGGATGTGTTTGGGGAGAAGAGAGAGCATCTCCACGTCCTTCAGAGCCTGGCCAGGGGGTCACCGGCACACGTGGCCCTCCCCCCGGTACCTGTCTTTGGTTTTCTGTCTCCAGACGCAGCCTGGCCTCCACACACCTCCGCGTCTCCAGGAAGGCCTGGCGCTGGGCCCGGTCAGACAGGTAACTGATGAAGATTCCAGCTGTGTTCATACACATGAATAACACGGCCTGGGCCACCACCTGAAAGAGAATCGCAAACAGGTGGTTAAAAGAGGAGCTGTTTGGAGGCAAAGAGAGAGAAAAAAAAAAAACAATGAATAAAAATTTCCACGGTAAATCTCAAGGTAGTAATCCACATGTTCGGTAGCAGGATGACAGAACCGTGGCCTTCACTCGGGTCTTGGGCCGAATGTCCTCCCCTTGGGGGGTGCCCCGTGGCCCACTCTATCTGCTTTAAAGCTTCCCCCTCTCCGAGTTTGGGCACGAGATGGGGAGGCTTCTCTCTTCCTCACTCTACCTCACCTCTCCCCTTCACTAGTTGAAGTTTCTGGCCTTTTAAACGGCTGCAGAATCAGGTGAGAAGGGGAGGAGATTGATAATAAACAGACAAGGTATTTGCTGAATGGCACTATTGCATTTGACCTTGGTTCTCTCAGGTCCCCTTGGGTAGCGTCCAAGTCCTGACATTCCTGCCTCGAGGACAGACATCACATCTGTCCACGGCTCTGCAGCTCCCTGGCTGTTAGCCAGCGCCGAGGCACCCAAATCTCCGGACCGGACTCAACCCAGAGCCTGTGCTCTTGGCAAGCTGCAGCGTGTTTCCACAAGTCGTCCTTACAACGGAAGAAACGCATGCGTGTTCAGGCCTGTCTGCTCGTGGACCTCGTGGGGTCCATGCCTGATGAGCGGCTGCACCCTGGGCAGAGAGGGGCCTACAGAAGGAGAGGAGCATGAACCCTGGGGAGAATGTGATACTCTCCACAACTCTCAGGGGGTTCTGACAAGGTGGGTGGGCAGCCACCCACCACAGGCCTTTGCACCTGCCTGCTGCTGGAGCTTGTGTGAGCAGAAACCTGGCTTGCATCCCCCAGCTCCACCACCCACTAGGCATCTGAGCTCATCCGAATCACTTTGTACCTTTTTGAGTCTCAACTTTCCCATCTTAACAATGAGAATAAACCCTCTGCCTCATGGAACTTATATTCGTGTGTATATCTATACCTATGTATTTTCTCCCCCAATTCTAGTCTATGGTGTAGTATATAATTTTTTTTATTTCTGAACAAATGATGCATTACAGATTTTCTTCCTCCAGGTGAAGAAATATCCCAGAGGACCACGAAGCATTATTTTGTATTTGCGCTACATTACTCGGAATGTTTCTGTCCATTATTCACTCTGCAGGGAAGATAGTGGAAGGGTGATAAGGAGAACAACTCTGGAACCCGAGAGAGTGGGCCTCAAATCGCATCCCTACCATCTATTTGCCTCAGGGTGACCCAGGTGAGTCATTTCCGCTCACTGACGGGCAGACAGTACCGGCTCGCATTGCTACGGAGAGCTTGGCACTCTCGCCTAGAGGTTAAGAATCTGGGCTCCTAATAACGCCGTTTACTTGTCATGTGAACTTGGTCCGGTTAGTTTTTCTGGCCCTTAAATCCCCGCCCCTCTGCCCTGCCTTGTTAAAACAGGAGTATTTCCCTAAAACGTTGATGGGTAATTGGTGAAAGCAACTGGCAGAAAACCTGTAGCATAACCACTGACTCGTGTATACCAACCGGGTTGTGGTTACGGTCATTCTTATCAGTGTTGTTACCTCTTATGTCACAAGAGCGACTCACTGAGCATCCCAGCAGGTAGGCAACATGGTCAGGGTAGGGATCTGGGAAGCTCTCGTGGGGCGTGGCACGAGGACCAGACGTCACCCAGGCCGAACTCGCTCTTTAAGGGGTGAGTGGAGCATGGGCCGAGAGCGGGTAAGAGGGTCCACAGGCCCAGTCGTGCCAACTGGAATGAAAGGTGCCCCAGCGGCCTGTGCCGGGGGTGCGGGCTCCCCCTCCAGCTGTCGGCCCTGAGACCACGCTTCCTGCCTGCCCATTATAAATAGCACACACCAAATTAGAAAAGGAAATCACTAATAGTACACAAGGAAGCTTAAAAAAATAAGCTTCGATGACGTAGTAAACGTAAGTGAAAAATCTAATAAAAAGGTAAGGAAAAGGATGCAGGCAGCTGTCCTATGGTGACAAGTCAACCTGAATGATGAAAAACCTACATAAAAAACCCCTGAGTTCTATGAAATGACAAAGTAATGAGAGGAAAGCGCAGTCTTTTCTGCAGATAAGGAGAAGAGAGAATTCTGAAAAAAAGAATTAAAAGGATAAGAGAACGGGGACATATGATTTTTAAAAAAATGGATTGAGAAAACTGACATTAAGAAGGAAGCAAATATGTTAAAGGCTAAAAAATAGGAAGAACGGGAGGTTAGGATAAAGAAAAGAAGTGATTAAACCCTTTAAACGAGGTAAAATGATGAAGTTAAATGTTTTAAAATATAAGGAAATCTAACAGGCGATGGAGCAAAGTTTAAAGATAAACGATGTTAATGCCAAGTAGTTGAAGCTATTACAATGTTTATGTTTATTCCACTGTAGACAGAGAGGTGGACGGCACGAGCGGCCATTGCTACTTCAAGTGGCCGTCACTGTTCCAGCCTGAGGTGACTCTGCCTCTAAGACTCTCCTGCCACCGTCCTTGCAAAGGAAACTTTTGCTTACACGTCCTGTGCCCCAGACACTGTGCTTTGACCTTGGCACGTGCTATTTTGTGGACAACCCAGTAGCAACTCCGCTTGGTCCTATTAGCTCCATTTTGCAGAAAAGTGACACTCCCATAGGGTGAGTAATTATACCCAGGAGCGCCAGCTCATCAGCGGTACTGCCGTGGTCACCTGTCCTGGTTTGCCTGGGACGCAGAGCTTTAGGGTAAAACTTGGAGAATCCCAGGGAACCGGGAAGGGTTTTCTCACACTCGCATTAGTTAACGTGTATTTTAGTTAGTTATAAGTTGGGGTGAGAAGAAGGAGGGGGCGGGGGGTTAAGGAAGAGGAGGCGTGGTGGGGTGAAGGGAAGGGACGGGGAGATACAGCACTTCAGTTTGCACAGTGCTCCCCATGCACGAAAGCTCCCGACCTCACATGAGCTGAGGACAGGCCTGTGCCAGCCTCGAGGCCCCCAGCAGCGTGCCTGTCCCGCTGGCTGGCGTGTGCCACCAGGAGTCACGTCACATCTTTTCCACACACTAAGGTTCCTGACCATGAGCCACCTGCTTCACCTGGAGCTCGATCACCCTGGGCGAGAGCTTGGCCGTGCTGGATTATTGAGATGCCATACACTCATTTACTGACTGTTTTTCTTCTTCTTTTTTTTTTTTGGCATTTAAGGGTTTTTTTTTTTTTTTAAGGTATGATTTTTTGACTCCATTGTTAGCTTTATAATCCAGCCCTAGTGTAAGTTGTGATTCTAATAGAGTGTAGCAACTTGTCTTATTGTGACACATATGACGTTGCAGGTGTGAACGAAAGAAGTACACACTGTGGGCACCCCCGGCAGTGTAGCCAGCAGTGGCGCACACCTAATCGATGTTTGCTGAATGATTAAATGATCATATGTCACCAGCAGTTGGAAAAGAATCAGGTGTCCCTCCTGAGACGGTCCCTCAGAAATGCAGACACAGGGGCGTTTGCAACACTCCGTGGGAGATGACGTCTGTCCACATTCACAGGCAGGCAGATCAGACATGTTTTGAAGACCAAAGTGGACACTGATGCAATTCTCTCCCCTCTTTATCTCGGGCCCGTCAGGTGCTACATCTAAAGCGCAGTATGGATGCCGACAGGAGGAGGCCCGGCGTCCGTGGGGCGTGTGAGACTCCTGCGGATCGCTCCGCTGCTGCAGAGACCCTCCCGGTACCCCCGGCCGGGTCACTGGCAGGTCACTGAGGAAACTGCCGCCTTTGTCCCATTCTCCAAGAAATGGAAGAGCAGGGAGTCCGGGGTGGCCACCTTTAAGGGTGGTTCTGCTTTCAGGCCAGGCTTTACAAATTTTTCAATGAAGCTGGCAGGCGGAGCCCAGGGTCGTTTTGTTATAGTTTTGGGGACAGATGCGTGTAGGAGAGTCTAGCTTAGAGGGGACACTGTAGGTGCCTTCAGTAGTGTAGAGTCAGACCAAGGGTCATCCTCGGTGGTGGGGAGGGTGTGGGAATGGATAAGGCTGCAGGATCCAGTGGCTGCAGCACTGACCCCACTCCCCGAAGCGGATGCCATGATCAAATGAGGGGGCGCCCTGGTGCCATCCTGTAGTCAATACTTCTCAAGAATGGGGTGTCCCCGTGCAGAATTCAGTGGACCCTTTACATCAAAGAGTCCACTGCATCCCCGGTAGGTAGAATGCATGCGTCTGGGAAATGAGAGGAGGATGTAGGAATGGCCCTCTGTACCCCTAATGATCTACTCGGGGAGCCTGGGGTGACAGAGCCTGACAACCTGGGCTCAGGCGGCTTCAGAGTTTCCACAGGCTGATGACTTCTGCCAGGCGACACAGCCACAGAGCTGCCGAACTGCAGAATACGGCATGTTGGGCTCCTCGTGTCGAGTAGCAGACCAGTAGACAAGAAGAGCCACCAGCCAGGTAGGAGTGATACCCCGGCCTGAAAAATGCATGGTAACCAGAGGTCCAGACCCCGGAGAGGTTAGAATCCGGACCAGGCCACCAGGTAGAGCACCAAGACCAGCAGAGGTGCTGGCTGAGGGTGAGCTAAGTCCAGAACAGACGGAAGAAGAAGAAGATCACGTGGACCAGGTGCAGCCCAAGACCAGCAGCAACGGTGGGGACTGTACTTTATCCCAGTAACTGTCCTCCTCTGAGTGTCCCCGAAGCTCAGCAGCATCACAGAAGAACCGCTCTTAGGACTCGTGAGAGAAGTTCCTAGCGGCACACGGGATGGACCGTGGTGGGTCCTGTGGGGGCCGCGAGAGCCCCCTCCACGAGTGACGCATGGAGAATCTTCTCCTAGGGTTGTTGCTGGCAGCAGCCCTCAGCTGTCAGCCTCCTTTGAGGACCCCACGAGGGCCTTCTCACCCAAGGCCATGCCCCAGGACGGATCGACGTAGGAGAATAAACGTGTGTAACTCCAACTCAGGTAGCTCGGAAAGATCGCCTCAGCTGCAGACCCTCCCAGGTGACTGACAGGCCTCCTCTGAAACTGCACCCCAGCTCAACTAGCTCCTTTCTCTCCCCTCCCATGGGTGCTGGTCCCAACAGCGTCCCCCGATGAACTCCCTCCACACTGCTCTCCCTCTCAGAGTCCGCTTCTCAGAAGGTCAAATCTGTAACGACCAAAGAGTGCTCATTACTCTTACGGATTAAGTTGGCCTCCAATGCTTGTTGAATGAGTGATTTCATTAATGAATTTAGTAGGTACCATCCAGACCCGTAGATGGAGGAGGAGGATGACTATCGCATAGGGGGCTTCCTCCTTTCTCCATTCATTTTATAACTAGTCATTGAGTCCCAAATATGATGTAGGCTCTGTTTTAGAGTCCAGTGGCACAAACAAAACAAAACAAATCAAAAAATAAAAGCAAACAAAAAAATAACTAAGGTGCCTTCTCTATGGGGCATCTACTGGGGACCTTAATTTAGACCAAGCAGTTAAAGGAAAACCTCTGAGGAATGAAACACTTAAATGAAACCTGAAGAATGAGGAATGGTTGGTCAAGAAAAGAGGCAGGCAGCAATTCTTCTGGGGTGGGGGGTGGGGCGAGGGTGGCCCCACAGTCTGTGGTAGGAAAGGGCCTCTTCTTGTGTGAGCTCTAGTGTGGTTTACCCTGATGCCCTTGGGGGTTGAACCCCTTCTAGACCCTGGTGGAAACCATTGCAGAGCTGCACGGAAAATGATGTTCTACCCCTACGTCTCTGCCCGAGACTCCTTCCAGCCGGCTGCGGGCACTGGTCAGAATCCGCTCCTCCCCGCCAGCCTCCCCGCCAGCCTCCCCGCCAGCCTCCCTGCCATCCCCGCTTCTTCTCCCTGTGCTGCAGATGGCGGTGCCAGGGAGGTGGTGGCGGCAGCTCCGGAGGAATTTTTTGGTGTGAGCGTGAAGGAGGCGTCCTGTAATGCGATGGTTACTATGGCAATTTTTATTGGGTAATTGGGTTTGAAGAAACATTTTGATTCATCATTAGTTACTGAGCTCAAAATAGCAGCTCCCCAAGAGCTTGTTTTCTGTGGAAATGCATCTGGTGTGCGGGGCTGACTAAGTACAGTAGCGACCCAACCCTGGAGCATTTTCCCAAGTCACCCAGGTCTCGCCTCTGACTCTGCAAGGAAGCCCATGTGACCTTCTGCTTGGCTTGACCAAAAGGGTGTTTCCTGTGAAAAGGAATATCACACTGATCTAAGAAAGATGGAAAAAACAGTTTCTAGGACCGAACTGAGTAGCCCAATTCATAGAGAAGGGGACTTTGGATGGAACAACTTTACAAAGTTTCCCGACGGTACTGTTTTACAGGTGGCAAGCAGGTAAAACAGTTTCCCCAGCACTCTTTTCTCTGATGAGGACAGAAAATAGAACGCCTTGAAAATGGCGGCCAATCTACAGACGAGCGTCAGCCCACATCCACGGCAGGGAATACACATCAGCTGATCTGTCCATGAGGGTTTCGTGTACCCCTGCTTTTCCAAACGTGTTTCTTTAACGTTTGAATCAAATAAAATGTTTTTTTTCCCCCAAAACCTAAGTACATGGTGTCTATTAGTAAGTGCGGTGTGTTTTGGTCTGCGATGCCGAGTTATACACTTTGTGACACGTTAGGTAGGAAAGATCGAATACAAGCCAGGGACATCAAACGTATCCAGCCCATGGCGACACATGCCTACCACCACCCCATTCACAATGCTTTTCATAACTACGCTCATTCTAGATTTAAATCCTAATTCCGCCGCTGACCACAGCTAAGCCTGTGTCGCCAGTTTAAAAAGAGTGGGACGATTAACCTTCCAGGATTGCCACAGGATAAAAGACGGTCACGAACGGAAAAGCCCGCCACGGCCTCTGCTGCTGTAACTGAGCGATGTGAAGATCTGTTTCTGGAGCCCAGCTCTGCCTTTGCTCGTCCGGGAAGATGAGGTATTTACTTAACCGCGGTAAGCCTCAGGCTCCTCATATATCAAATGGGACAACAATTGTGTCTACTTCACGGGGTGTCGTGACAGAGAGAGGAAATTACCTAGGGTCCTTGGCCTATGGTGAGCACTCAATGCGTGTTAGCTGTGGCTATCGATAGTCATTTCTATTCCTTTCTCATCTGCACTGTGCGTTGTTCCTTTAATGAGGGATCAGGTGTCCTGCTTAATTCTTTTGGACTCCATAGCTCGTGTGACCATGCCGTTTATTTTGCAAACTGGGGCACTTTTGAGCGTGAAAGGAGACAGGCATGCATCTGGAGTGTTCCTGGACACAGCACGATGTATGGGCCTCCTACCCGTGGCACGAGAGACTCGGATGCACCGTGAAGAGTGAGAACCACAGTGGTCCTCTCAGCCTCCGACTTCTCGCTTATAACAAGCCAGAGTTATTTAACATCTACAGATGAAGACTGCAAGGTAAGGGTTCTATATCCCTCCCAAAGATACCATTCTCAGTTAGGCCCAAGGACGGACAGTTTTAGACATGAAACAACTTGAAGAGTGTTCCATCAGTTTACCATATCTGAAGAAAACATTCAGGCCGATTGCCGGATTCAAACTCCATTCCCGGGCGATTGCTTGATAAAGAGTGGTCACTTCGAATCAGTAAGCGTACAGCTCTGGGGATGTGTCAGCCAACTAATCAGTCTAAATCCCTCCATCACTCTATGGGGACACAGACAAGCGAACAAGTAAAAACGCACAGCGTTTCCTGCGGCACCGAAGACAAGTGCTATGGAGGAAAATAAAGCCGATTAAGAGGAGAAGGCAAGGAGAGGAGAAGCAGGCTCCTCCACGTGGGGTCAGGGAAGGTATCTCTGATATGGTCATATGTGAGCAGAGATGCAAAAAAGGAGAGCAAACCAGTTCAGGTAGCCAAAGCAATGAGGTGGAGTAAATGTTCCGTTATCAACGAACGCCCATGGCCAGTAAAAGGGATAAAGAAGGATGCCCGATCAGATCTGAGCTAGTCGCCTTTACAGCGATATGCCTCTTGTCTGCTCCACAGTTTGGGCCATTTGACCTTTAAACAGTTCATGGCTAAAAGCTTTATCCAGCCGTTACCGTTACCAAAATACTAGTTAAATTCCAGTTTCTCCTAGATGCCTGGCGCTTTATAAAAAACGTTTTCCCTTACGATAACAGATCGGTGTGGGGGTTATGACACCCACTCTTCCGACGAGAAATGTGAGGCCCGAGAGGTGAAGACGCTTGTCTGTGCCCACGGCCAGGTGCTGGGGGCTGAGAAAGAACCTTCCAGCCCCTTCCCCAGACTCTACTTTTCATCCCTACATCGAGAGAAGAAGCCTGTGTTGGTCTGAGAGTAAGAAGAAACCTCCAGACCCAGTGATTGCTGGAAATCCCTTCCCTCAAGCATCACTCAGCCAATATTTCTCCAGTGCCCGCGACAGGCCGGGCACTGCCCTCCCCTCTGGGACGCACTCACGAAACATAACACAGTTTCCTGTCTGTGCCCCTCCCTGCCTTGCTGGCAGCAGAGCTAAATCCATGATCTGGAGTGGCAGAAGGTAAAAGTGATTTTTTTTTTAAATGGAGCACTGTAAAGGGGAGAGCCATGTGGGGGGTGGGCAGTGATGCCACGCGGAAGAGAGGTGACACATGTAAATAAGAACGTCAGGGTAGATGCTGCCCCTGAGAAGGTGGAGGAGGAGAGTGAGTGAACCATGCAGATGTTTGGGTAAAGGATGCTCCAGGCGGGGGGACCAGCCAATGACAAGGCCAGGAGGGTGCACTCGAAGGACTGAGCTGGAGCTGAGGGAGGGAGGGAAGGAGCCACGGGAGATGGGGCCAGAGGCAGATCTTGTGGACCACTGAGGGACACCAGCCTCTTCCAGCACAAAAGCGGAGTCGTGTAGGTTTGGGGCAGAGGAGGGGCTGACGTATCTATCTACTTGGCTCAGGAGTTGTACCCCAGAAAGCCACTGGCCTGTCTGCCAGAATGAGCAGGACACAAGATGTAGGCTGCCTCCTGATTCCTCCTAAAGTTTCTTATCCCTTAGGGTCCCTCCCCCGCCCCCATCTTGGACACTGGGGACAGGAGTCCTGCTTCAGTTCGAAGGGGCCTTTGGTGGCCTTGACCACCCTTTCAAACCTGGAATGCCCGTGGTTCTAGAAATCCAAGCTCGATGATGGGAGGCATTCAGGTTGGGGTTCCTCGCTCCCACCCCGAGTCCTGTGGACAATGGCCTTGCAGTTAAGTACAGGAAGTATGTTTGTATAACTGCCCTCTACGGTCTGGGGGGAGAAACGCTGAGAAGCCAGGAGGCAGCAGGATCTGGGGGTGCTTCCCCTCTCCTGGGGTTTGGGGTGCAGCCGCCAGAGGATGCTGCTCTCACATGTACCGCCAGCTGGGGGTCTGACACCACCGCCAGCCAGGGGCAGGCACAGGACCGAATGAGCAATCATGGCCTGACAACAGCTCATTTCCTTTGCCCGGCAGAGTTTTACAAATGGTGACAGAGATGCCATGTGAGAGGGGGAAAAATCCCCACTAGGAAGTGAAGAATGCAGGGACGGGGGGCTGCCGGGGGTCTCGACGGGGAGACACCTCTCGGGGCTGCCTCCCGGATGAGAAGCAGCAGGGCTAGTCCTCTACCAAGTGACACCAGCTGCACGCCGAACAGCAGAAAACTTAAAAATAGAAATTATGTTACAAACACCAAGTATTTTTCTTTTTTTAGTATGAGAGCTCTGAGTGGATTATTTGGGGTCAGTGTTGGTTCAAAGGAAAGAAGTGGGCTTTGAAAAACAGGTTTCTCCGTCGACGTTCCATCAAAATAGTGGCTCGGCGGAGTCCCAGTACTGCCCCCTCTAACTGTTGCTCAGTGTTTAAAGGTCAAAGTGAACCCTCCGAGAAAGAGAAGTCATCCTTTCTCTCTCTCTCTCTCTTTTTTTTTCCTTTTGGTAAAATACGCCATATTGGAGAAATAATGTGTGCATTAAACATAGTCTCTCGGCTGTCCATCAAGTGATTGGGAAAGATCAATTAAAGTGTCACAGGCATGCATTCGCACGAACCAGGCTGTGTGCTGGTTGTCTATGGCCTGGGCCTCTTATCAATCTTCTCATTTGAGCTTTGTTACTCTCTCCAGTAGCCCTGTTCCTTCGTTGAGTAATTACTTATGAACCTGTTCCCAAAGCAGACCAGACAAATGACAGTAGGATTAAAAAATCTTTCTCATTAGTTCATCTGTTCATCCGTCTGTCCATCCATCCGTCCGTCCGTCCATCCAGCATTAGTGTCGATCTCCTCTTTCCGAGGTCGACACATCCTATATGTTTACTCAACAACTCAGCTTTAACGAGATTCATCATAAGAAATAAGCAGTAAGAGTAATTACACTTAATAAAATTGGTTATTGCCTCTTTCATGACACCGTCTCTTTAAAGACTCTGGAAGCCACGAGTATTTTCACCAGCACATAAGCTATGAAAAGATGAGTATCACTTTGGCATAATGATTCTGTGCAGCATCACTGGAGCTACAAATGGGCAGATTCATCAGGTCATCTTCCCTTGGTACGATTCCTGTTCAGCGGCTGGTGCTGAAAATATTTTATCTGCAGTTTTTAGCCTTATCCAGTACTTGAGTCAGAGAGAAACAGTCCAGAAGCCTGGCAGAAGCAGCCACCTGAACCCTGGTCCAACCAAAGCTTCTCTCACCTTCTTGGACGTTCAAATTCTATTGCCGCACATCCTCTAAAGAAGCCAGAAGTACCAACTGGACTTTAACTCCAGCCCCATGTTATACCCTCTCTTCCTCCAGCACTCCGCCCTCCCGCCCTTCCCTCCCTCTTTTCCTCTGTTCCACTCTCCATCACAAATAAATAAATAAACGCCAGTCAAGTATGGGATACTGATGAGCAAGCAAATCCTGGTGAGCAAGCAAATCAGTCCCTATTTCCATTGCACTTATTGTTAGGCAGGAAACACAGTCATGGGGTTAATGGTACACACACACACACACACACACACACACACACCGTATATACTTTCTAAGAAAAAGAGGGAGGGTTTTAAAATGCGATTAAGTTGCAAGCTAAGGGAGGGCAAGGAAGCTCCTCCCAAAAAGATTCCTTGAGCTGCGAATGAGAGAAGAGCATCTCAGGCAAAGGGGGAGTAAAAATTCAGACAGCTCAGAGGCAGGAAAAGGCACGTGGGTCTTTCAAGGAACTGAATGCAGGGCATCACGACTCTGAGAATGAGAAGGAGATGAAAAGTGCCACCATCGGAGGGAGACGCATCAGATCTAAAAGCTGGGCCCCAGGGCAGAGTTCCGCCTTTATCTGAAGAGCAGGGTTCTAGGCCGTCATCATAAGAAAATCACCATGCTGGTGACACTGGATGGTAGATTGGAAAGGGTTGAAGGTAGCGTCTCCCGCACTAAAGTGGAAGGAGCAGAGACACGGGTGGATGGACTTGGGGACATTCAGGACGTGTCAGGAACTTGTGATAGACTGGCCATGGGAGCTGAGAGTGGGGGAGGGGATGGGGATGCCTGTGGGCTTTCTGGCTGTTGACTTCTGTCCTGTGTTGGGCAGAGTTCCAACCCAATGGGAGAGCAAGGCAGCCTGCTCCTGTGTGACAGCATCCGACTCATCTGTGTGTCAGAAATAACACTCCTACTGTCTAGTGCTTGGGTACTGGTGTGTATTGGTTCAAACTCTTTCATATTCATCGACTCCTTTCATATTTAAAAAACGGTAAAGTTTTGACAGCAGGTATCTTATTCTCATCTTGTTACAGATGAAGTGCTTGACGTAGAGCAGGCTTAAGGCAGTTCCTTCAGGCCCCGGTATCTCTATCCTGGGGTCTGCGGACAACAACAAGGAAACCACAAAGCCAGTCCCCCAGCTGTGGATACGCAGGCTACGTAAGCGCCCAGCTCAGTCACTTCTAGGCAACGCAGGCAGAAAATGGCTTGTTGACCACGGCTGACATGCACATTTGAAAAAAGCCAGATAGGCAATTCTGATAAGCGCCACCAAGTCGCTAATTAAATTTTCAAAAGAAACCATTGTCTGTCAATTAAATATCTCGGTCACTATTCCCTTCAAAACGAATGGCCTGACTAAAATGGCACACCATTTTACAAGCCGGTATTGTCCAACGGCGTTAAACCACTAGAAGAAATTAAATATTAAATACCGTCTAATAAGTAATTCTCTCAGCATTGGCTACCTCATTACTCATATTTCTCTTCCTTCTTGGAGGTCACAGACCTCGGCGAGCCGTGTTTGCTGTGGGAATCGTCGTTATCTGATTTTAGGAGACAAACAAAACCAAGAAAGCACACGCATCCCCGTGCTCACATTCATTATAACTCATGGGAATAAACACTTTAGCGCTATGGGGAACCTCAGAAAGGATTTCATACTGATAGAATTTTAGAGCTGTGAGGAATTCATTTCGAAATTGAAACGGGTCAAGTGGTCTGTGCCTTACTGGATGTAAAATCCTAGGTGAGTCTTTCGATGAGTGTGAGATGCTGCTTTCAACGCATGTGCTGCCCTGAGCTCCATAGAACAGTAACAAGATTATAAGGATTTTGCTACCATTGGAATACAAATTTCATTTGTCTTCTTCTTCACTGCTTTGAATGCACTGCCTCGGAGACGAGCAGAGTTAATTGAGATAAAGTGGCCTTAGAAGACCGTCAGGTTGAGGGGCAGCTTTGAAATGACACAGGTGTGGTTTAGAATACCTTATTCATTGTACATCCGAAGGGAAATGACGTAACTACCCTGAGCTCAGTCTCCATGGCCTCAAAAGCAGCAGCAACAATGCCGATGCTAAGACGACTGTTAAGGCATTTCCTCCTCAAGCCTCTCCTATGAGTGTCCCTTGGGATGTGGCCATGTCCATTCCAAGGATGCACAAGAGGACAGAGCCTCACCTCAAAGAGCACGTGGTTTACTGGTAGAAACAGATGAGGAAGCCATAATCCCGGTCTTGCCTGCCAACTCCTAGTCCTCCTTCAGGTCTTAAATAAGAACTATTTTCTCAGTTCAAGCCTGGTTCTTCCTTTTGATTAGACACCAGGGCCAGGACTCGGGTGAGGCAGGCTAGGTGCCCGGGGCACATGGCAGCAGGATGGGCTTTGTCTCAGGGCTATACACGTGCAAGGTCAGCACCTGAGAGCGAGCGCCTCTCATCGTTGCATCCTGGATGCCTAACTAGACTCTCTCCAGTCACAGCCTGGTGCCAAACCACGTCACCTGGCTTTAAAGCACTTAACCCGGTTCTTATCTTTCTCATAAATAGAGAAAGGGGGACACACAGTTCATGGGATATTGACTGTCTGGGGCCACGAGCCCATTCTCACTTGAGCTGCTCACCACCGATACCTTAGGAAGGCTCACCCAAGTGACGGAGAGGGTTTGACTTTGAACTTAGGAGAAAACAAGTTTGCTCTCATTGGTTTTGTTTCAAGTTCTAGAGCTGACAATAGAAAAATTAAGTGGGATAATGATTCACAAAACTGAAAACAGAAGACTTATAATCCTTTTTTGGACTTCATGAAGACTGCTTCAGTTAACTGCATTGGGTTTCAATATCCAAAATCAGCTTTATTTGGGTGTTAGACAGTCTACAGACAAACTGGTCCTGTTAGGTGGCAAGTGATAGGCTACAAGCTGTGGGAAATGGTGGACAAAGCAATTATCCAGTTACTGCGCTCAGCGAAGTCAAGAGCATTGGTCAATGACCTCCTCTGAGGAGCAAGGCTGACTAGCTGAGTGCTCAAAGTCAGGTCGGAAGGCTGAGGCACCTCTTGCCCATGGCTGCAGCTGAGCGAAGCCAGAGGGTGACCATCCACTGGTGACCAGAAGGGAGCGCCGCTGAGTGGTCGGGTCAAGGAAGCCATTTTGGGTCTATCACGAAGCCAAGACAGCCTCGGGGAGGCATTTGTGTTGGGGTTCAGGGGTGCTGAGGATCAAGGAGAAAGCCAATGAGAAGGTAAGACCTGCATTAGCACTTGCACTCCAGTTTGGATGGGCTGAGTCTATTTAAAATATTCAGGAATGGATAAACATCTATGGTTAATATGAATAATTTAGGTCCATATTTTTTCCTTTATTTTTTATTTTCTTCTACTTTTTTTTGACTTAAATAATCTGGATAACCAGTTGAAGTTTTCTACTATAAATTCTTTAATACGAGTCTAGCGAAAACTCAGCTCATGGCTTTCAGCCCAAAGAACTTCACGGGATAACGTTGTGTGTGTTTTTCCTGTCTTGACCAGAGAAACGAACTTCTGTTCTCTCTCTGGTTCTCATTTCCTGTGGATGGCTGTGTGACCGTGTGTGCTGGGGGTGGTCAAGGAGAAGGAGATGGTCATGGAATATTCCTTCATTCCATTCATGTAGACGCACGATGTTCGGAGCCACCCATGGGCCAGGTGCTATGCTAGGAGGTAGGGACCAAAGATGAGTAACGCACGATCCTCAACCTCCATGGGCTCGTGGCCTGGTGGGCACATGGAAACGTTATGTCATTGCCCTGAGGAGGGAAAATGCATTGTGCGGCAATGCGCCAAGAAGAGGGAGTTAAGCCTTGCACAAGCCCCTTGTCTGCCCACCCTGGACTGCGGATGGGTCGCCTGGAGCTCCACGGCCAGCTGCTCGGGGTTTAGCTGGGGTCACTGTGAACACAGAGCGACAGCGCGCCCAGAGCTGTGGATCAGCCTGACCTCTCCACACACGGCAGAGGCCCCCTCATGCCAGGTCTCCCGGTCACCAGGGCTGGGGCGCATTTGGGTTGTCATAAGGTGATAGGGGACTAGTCAACCTCTTAGCCCTTCCCCAGAGTCCCTTGACATTCGTCACTAGGAAGGAATGTCCATTCCCATTTACGCTTTCTTCTAGAGTCTGACCTTTCCTTTCACGTGATTCCTGAAAGAAATCTACTGCAGCTTCGGTCTATTTTCTTGTGCTTTAGAGGTCTGTCGTAAAAGCAGCCCAAGACTTGTCCTTATGTAAAATATTTACCGAATGCTGTGTTCCAGACATGCTCTCAGAGCCAGGCACAAACCTCCCCGCTCTGCCCCACTTCAAACTCTCTCCCCAAACCCTTTCCAAGTGTCAGCCTCGTTATAGGAGCAACCTTGACCATTGAGTGTACGCAGCCGTGTCGCAAAACCCAGAACCCAACAGGCAGTCAACAGACGCTTGTTGAACAACTTACCTACTCAACCTCATTCTCCCCTTCTTGCTAATATGATCCTGAGTTTCTGAGGGGTGGCAAAATCTCATCTCTGTCTGCCATTCTCTCTTGCTGAAGGAGTGGCCTTGTGTCATAATTTTGGTCCCCAACATATAAGCAGACCTCACTGGGCAGGGATTCCAGAAGAGCTCCTACAGTGGCAGCCAGCTCAGCTGGCAAATGTCCTTTGGCCATCCTGGCCTCGTGCCCTTTGTCCTGTCCTTCTTCCTGCCTGCAAAGCAGCCATGATGGCTCGGACATGCAGCCAGTAGCTTTCAACTGACCTTGAGGAAAAGACCACCCTGCATGGGAATCTCCCGCAGGCGTCCCTCGTAGACTGCAGTACAGCTTTCCCTTGAATGATCCCTTGACGGGGAGCTCAGCACTTCACAAAGCAGCCCTTTGAGCAGATCTGTTCGTTACAAAGCCTCGGCTTCAGGTGAACCCAAATCTCTGGTGCCATAGCAACCACCCATGGGTCTTTGCTCTGTTCTAGAGGATGACATAACATAGGGGTCTCTCTTCATTAGAAAAGCGCCCTCAAATATTTGAGGACACCCACCTTCTATCCTCTATATCCCTTCTCTCTCCAGGCCTCTCCATGTTCTTCTTCTTCCTTTTTTTGTTTTTTTTTTGTTTTTGGTTCAGTTCTGTTAAATATTTTATGCTTCATTTCTTCTTCCCATGTTCTGAGTTAAAGAAATACATATATTCTGCTTATGCATTCTCTAATTCTTAGTCATCTATTTTATAAGCAACCACATGTAGTCAGCATTAGATCACACACACAAGAAGAAGAAAAGATTCTGAAACAGTTTACTCCAGTCAACGGGAAAAGCAGCTGACACAGGACAAGGATGTGTTGTTTACAAAATGGTTCAAAAATAGTTCTTGACTCATGTGAACATTTTATACTGGCATGCACTTTATATAGAGACGGTGGTTTTAATAATTTGGTCATTAAAAAAAATCAAAACATGAATATGATTTAATTTCACATCGAGCTCATGTCTTCACCATGCATAAGTTTATCATTTCCTGATTTAGGAGAATTTGGGTCTTCGAACAAAGAGTTTAGGCAGAAAAAGTCAGGAAGTGGGAGGGAAGGGATAGAAAGCCCCAGAAACTAACTAACGTGCAAGGGATTGTACATATTAAGTATGTGATCTGGGGAAATGCAATTCAAATATCGAGTCACAGACATGCCCAGTGAGAGTCCAATGCAGAGATGTTTAAAAAACAATGATGCACAGGTTTATCTGACAACAAACAAACACACTGAGTTATCACACCAATTCACCGAGGGAGGAGTGGTTACACTGTTGCACTCCATGTCAGAATGCAACTCTTATTCCCCCGGGATGTGGCTGGGCCTCCCTTAAAACTTTCCGCACTTCAATGGTTAATTCATCTACTCCACATTCTTCCTTTCCTCTGCAGGGCTGACTGTGAAAAATCTTGCAGTGAGAAAAGCTGGCTTCCAAGTGCTGCTGGAGTGACCTGACTTCTTAAAATAGTCCTTCGTAAACAAAATGCACGTGAGATCATTTGAGTATGGAAATCCAGTTATGCTTCCTGGGGAAGCATGGGGCAGATTATTCTGGCAGCTGGGGCCGACTAGGTAAAGCAGCTTCCTCTGCGAGAACCCCAAGAAAATGCCGGGGAAGAGACGATTTACAGAATCCATTCTCTGGCTAACTGAGGTTCACATGAATAGATCACAGAAAATTCACCCATCTTCAGTTTCTGTGACCCTGAATTCTAGCTCAGAAGAGAGAGAGCAAAGAGCACACTTCAGAAACAGGGTATCAAGGGAACTGATGCACTGTCCAACTGTGTATTCTGGGCCTGCTGCTCTCCCAGGGAATCAATACTGTGCCCATTTACTGGGGAGAGGGAAGGTTTGAGATGAATGTTGCAAGTGCCTCCTAAGCTCTGAAAATAGACACATGTAGGACCAGCTGAAATAGACCCACTTGTGAAATGAATACATTAGCATCCTAAGAAATATTTAGACAACAGTGAAATATCACATCGGCATGATTGTAGTAGTGTCCTTTGGTTACACACTGCCAGCAGCACTGAGTTTGGGATAAACTTAAAAAAAAAACAAAAAAAAACAAAAACAACTTTCCTTTACGTCCCGGTTTTCATTTGTTTTTGAGGCGCCCTTAAAAGGCCATCAGCCATCAAGGTGTAACTATGACTAATGTATTTGTCCTACTTAGCATGACATTGCAGCAGCTGCTCCAGAAGTAAAGCCCTCTCAGTCTTCCCAGTTCTAATTGAATTATGCTACGACCCACCGATAGCCGTCAGGTGACATTGCCAGATAGGAAGGAAAACACATTTATAATTCAGTCTTGCAAAGCACGCACCCTACAATCATTTTACAACTCTTCATAAATCAGACGCCATGTCTATTTGCAACTCCAGGGCAAAGGTGTCTAAAACCAAGCTGGTTGGATTTAATTGGTCATTTTGGAAGTCATTAAAAATATCCTTGGCAAAGTCTACTCTCTGTCCACCGCCATCCCAAAGGAAGAAACGAAGGAAAAGTGAGAACCAAAAACAACAGTCTCTGGGTATTTTTCAAAAGAAAGAATATTTCCATTTTCTGGCATTCAGAGGAATCTCTTGGGGATGTTGACACTCAAATCTGGTTTTGAAAGTCATTTTCTCAGACATGCTGGGACGAGGCAATTACCTTTTTTTAAGCCTACATAAATTTGCTAAAGGGAAATGTACAGAAAGGGAAGTATTTGGGGTTTTATAAAACGCACAGCATACCTAGTGAAGTGCACTCATCTAATGGCTATTTGTGTGTTTTGAAGTGAGTTGCTACTTTGATATCAACTACCAAAGTGAAATGATTTAAATTACATGTCATCTGGTATACGTTAAGTAGGCACATGATCTCTTTACTTGATTTGAGTTAGCGGACTTAGACAGAGGACTTGTACACTTACATTTAAATTGTTCAGATAGGAGGAGAGAGGTTGGTAATTCCATTATACCCACTTCTTCAATACTGGGAAGTCAATCCTTCACTTAAATGATTGGAAGTGCATTTGAAAGCACACACAAAAGCCTGTGGTTGTTTTTTTTCTTCCCCCATCTCCACCTATTATTCACACCATAACAGTACAAAACAAGACGTTTTCCCAAAAAACGATTTTTAAAAGGCCAAATAGTAAGCTCGAAGTCCTTGCTCTTTGTCAAGTTTAATGATCACAATTTAATTAGAACTTCTCCGGCTCTCGTCTCTACCGTGTGATGGGTTGTGTGTCAGACAGGCACGAAAACGCTGCTTGGAGAATTCCCTGACAGCGTGACCTTGAGCGCTAACTAACCTGGACTCGCATACCTGGCTGCCTGTACTCCTGGAGTTATCTTGAAGAAATCACCTGTGCTCTGACACTTCTGCTTATCTACCTCACCAAGAGGTTACAGGAGACTAATTAGCCACAAGCTTGAACATTTTCGAGTTGTCCAAGAGGAAAGAACAAAGCAGC
Source organism: Macroglossus sobrinus (assembly GCA_004027375.1). NCBI lineage: Eukaryota > Metazoa > Chordata > Mammalia > Chiroptera > Pteropodidae > Macroglossus > Macroglossus sobrinus. The sequence continues at coordinate 38,062 of PVKZ01006066.1, forward strand.
AATCTTTCTGGTTGCCCATGCTGCCTTTCCGCTGTTCCAAGAACTAAACGATTTCCACCATCTCATCACTAATGAGCTGAAGAACGAGCACGAAATAAGTCTCAAATATTAGGTAGCTCATGTTATTGTCCTCAGCAATTAAAATAGAGGGAAAATGCTAACAGGGCTTGGAATTTATCTGCTCCAATGAAAAAACCTAGCAAATATAACCTTAGCATTGACATTTGATTGATACATATAATGTCCTTTGGTCATGGATGCACTCCTCTAGCAGGATAAATAGTTTGTTTAAGATGTCGAGACAACCTGTGTCTCAGAGGGACCCTGGACAAAGGCACCGGCACCACTCGTGAAGCTGATGTAACGTGAAATGAGTGAGGCAGGACTGCAGCCCATAACTGAAGTTCTCTACAGCTGAAATCTGTCAGCGTGAACGTGACAGGAGCGTTTGGGACTGGGCTCTGGACCTTCTGAAGTTCCCGTGGTACTCCCAATGCCGCTATGGACCTAGAAAATATATGGGTGCTCACATCTGCCCTGGACAATAATCTCTGTTCTTCGGTGGGAGGTCCATGACCTCAGTGAACTTCTCTGTTCACTGAGTGGAGCCCACATAAACCATTTCTTCATGGATGGCAAGGAACTTCCCCAGGGTCCCCCTTTAAGTACCATCTTATACCCACAGTGGAAAGCACACAGTCTCCTAAACACGGGACGCTGTCTCTTCATGCAGGGCATCTGCAGAGATGTGCAGTTTGGCTGATACCCGGTCAAGCCACAGATATAATCATCCCCTTCACAGAAGAGGGGTCCTGAAGCCTGGATGAAGAGCAGGCAATCATGGGCTCATTTGTTACTTTTGAAAACGGCTTTTTCAGGGAAGGGAAACAGCTGCTCCTGTGTGGCAATTGCATACACGTTCTAGTTTCCTGCGCCTTGAAAATGCTAAGTTAAATGTGAGCCACTTTCTGAACGGGAATCGAGATTAATGCAGAGCAAGATGCAATCCCAGTGTGTGTGGCCTTCAGTTCACAAATTTGTCTCCAGCTGAGAAAGATGACGAGCTTACTACAAAGAGTCTATTCGCAGGAACTTGGTCATTTTTCTCTCATTATTTTCGTTCGGCTTTTTCATTTAATGCTATTTCATGTGCTATATGGGGAATGACTCTCTTGAGTAGTCAAGCAGGTACCCCTCACCCCTGAGCCATTTCAAGTGCTATGTGTGTAGAGGAACCAGCCTAAAGGGCTTCTGAGGAAAGATGGGCTCTGGGGCTAGAATTCCAATCCTGCTCTCACCACCTGCCGGGCTCATCATCTTTGGGATGTCCCCTTCAAGTTTCTAAGAACTGGGCATTTCTTCCCTAAAATGAAAATGGTGACACCATCTGCTTGTCATCATGAGGTGTGATAGTGTATGTAGTTACATGTAAAAGATTGCACAAATGTCAGGGATTATTATTGTGCTTTGAAGCCTCCAAAAGTGTTTACATATGAAAGACTGCCTTACACAAACTTACCTGTGTGTGTGCATGCATGTGTGTGTGTGCATGCATGTGTGTGTGTGTGTGTGTGTGTGTAGAAAGCTTCCACCAACACATCAGGGAATGTGAGTATTTTAGAAAACTGCCTATGCAAGTGAGTATTCTTGTTCATTCAGTGGCTGTTGAGTACCTACTATGTACCTGGCCTTTTCCAAGGTGCTAAGGATAAAGTGGTAAGTGTGACAATGTCTTAGCTTTAAGGTGGTGCTTACAGTCTGAGGGTGTGGGGGAAGGAAAACAAAAACAGTAAACATAAATAAGATAATTTTTCAGATAGCGTATGTGTTCTGGAGAAGATAAGACACACGTACCAAGGAGCAGCATGAGAACTGAATCTGGAATAATGAGAGTGTGTCAGTCATAGGAAGCCCTGGGAGAAATTGTGTCAGGCAGCAGGTGCAAAGACTGAGACGTGGGCAAGGACTTGGGATACTTGAAAGACAGAAGACGGACAGTGTCTCGGAGGCCGAGGAGGAAATATAATTAGCGAGAAGCGGCAACCAGCTCCAAGGCTGGAGGAGGCCACGGTGAGGAGTTAGGATTGTATTCTGCTTGCTGTGCAAGGTTGTTAGCAGGTTTTAAGCATGTATACTACCATAAAGGGAAAATGAAACGGCACCTATTCAAAAAAATCACAGATTTTTTTTTTTTTTTAAGCAATGGATTTTCCGCTTCATCCATCCGCGGGACCTAAGAACCTCTAGAGGGCGCCAAAGGAAAACGTTTTGCTGCCAAAGACAGGCAGGTTCTTTCAGCACCTAAGAGGAAGGAGAGCGCCCTGGCTGTTCTTAGAGTCCGAAGGCAGACAGACTCACTCACTTACGAAATGGTAGTTTGTCTACAATTCCTACCCAGCCCCAAAGCTGAATCGGCTCGGTGTGCATGTACCCTGACCGTGGCTTCCCCAGCGAAGGGTTGTTTATGATGAGGTGAGGGCGGGAAGACATTTGGGGGTATTTTTATTCTCCTGCCATCTGGTAGTATTTGAGTAGCGTATAAAACAAATACAGAGCCAAAATTTACTCTCTGGATTCATTTGGCAAGAAAAAAAGTGTCTCTATATTTAGAACTCAGAAAATATTCATCATTGGCCACTTCGGATGTGTTTTCTAAATACTATTCCGAACTGACTTGGTGAAATCTTTTGGTAATGTGTACCAAGGAAGGCTCGTGTTTGGAAAGCGATAAGTTAGAATAAATGAAATTTTGTGAAACTGATCGGATAACTATGATATATTGTGAAGACAACTCATAGTGGGGGGAAACAGAGAAGGAAGAGAAAGAAGAGAGGAAGGGGGAAGGGAAGAGAAGCAAGAGGGAGAAGAGAAACCTGCTGGTGTCTAGGTACATAGTGAGGAAAATGGGGGAAAAGAAGAATTAGAGAGCTCGGAAGAAAGCGACAGACTCAGACACTATTGGGGCTCAGATCCATGTGCAAATAAGATGGAGAAGCACAGTTAAAATATAATTTTATACAATCCCAAATTGAGTCGGACGTGGGTATTATAAAAGGTTCCTGATGCTTTTGAGAAAGCATCCATTCCCGTCTCTAAGGAGGAAAAGTTCAGCTG
>PVKZ01006067.1:0-41171 GCA_004027375.1 Macroglossus sobrinus
GGAAGGGAGGGAGAGAAGGAGGAAGGAAGGAAGGAAGGGCAAATGATCTTTACGGCTAAATAATGAATGAATGACTCCGGTAATTCATATATTTCCTACATTCTCTAATTTTCTGGAATTCTTTGTAAATTTTCTAAATTTGCTTTAATATCCTGCCAAACAAAACTTTTCCATTAATCATTACGATAGCTGCAACTGTAACATTTAATCTGATTCTTTGCTGCTGATATGAATTTTTCTAACAAACCAAATGACCAAATAATTTCAGACCAAATCCAACCAGAGACACTTTTTAATGCAATTTTTTCTTCACAGGTTATATTATAGGCAGAGGAGTTTTTATTTTCAGTGAATTGGGAAGGATTTTATGTCTTACCTATGTGGCAGGCACAGATACACACATCATAAGTAATAAATTATTTCCTCAACTGAGAAAGAAACAGCACAAGGTAAACAAAATTATTTTTTTTCAAAAGACAGAATGAAAAGCGCAAATAAATTTCAATATAAAACACGCTGACACTAATAACTCGTAAATGAGAGCTGCTGCTGCCTTCGGAGCGGGCAGTGGAGTCTAATTCTTCCCTGGATGGCCAAACGTAACTCCTTTTTGCAGTTAATTGACTGATTACTGTTCCCAGGGACAGTCTCTTTCAGCGTTTAAGAAAATAGTATGTTTATTACAGTTTGAAAATGAAAAAGAAGCAAAACCCCAATGGCTTGAGACTCCAGCCCGGAGCACCCCCGTCTTCACTCCAGACCTCACACCGACCCGCCCCCAGATCCTGGGAAGAAGGAATAACACGCACGCGTGCAAACATGCTCCCAGGGCGTGCTGCGGGAGGACGGGCCTCCCCCAGCGTGACGCAGAGGCGCGGCAGCCGTATGGTGCGGAGGTGGCTTGCACACGTGGGTGCGAGCAACATCTCAGGACAGGCCCTGCGCGTGCACACACCAAGCACCTCGCGGGGTGAGTGCAACAGAAGTCGCTGCCGGGGTTGGCAGCGGACTCCATGGGCACCCCCCGGCCTGCTCACGCAGCCAGGGCAGCCCGCCTGCCAGGACCTAGAGGGTGGCACGGGAGAGGCCCCCCGCCCTTCACGTGAGCCCCGACTCGGTCTTTTGTTTGCAACGAGCCCTTCCAGAGCTCCTGATCGCCCGACTTCCAGGAAGCTGCACGTCGGGGAGCAGGCGTCACATGCCCACTGCGTGTTGGGCAGGCAGCCAGGCGCCGTGCATGCCACGTGAACTTGAACCCTCACAACAATGTCTCCCATAGCCTGCCTTCAACTTGGAAAAGCTGGGGTTGGGAAGGTGAACACGGTTGGCCAGAGGCCCCTGGCTGTAGGTAGTCAGCCCATTACGTGAACCCAGACCCTGACTGCGAAGCTCAAGTTCATGGCCGTGGGCATCTGGGTTTCATCCTGGACTGCGAAGCCTGTGTGCTGGCTCCATGCTCTGGGCTTCGGACTTACTGTAGCCCGACTGGCAAGGACTGGGCCCATCTCTGGACACTGGGCATGGAGGCTCACTGTCCGCCCACTGCCCCGTCACAGCTCGCAGCCCTCATGCCCAGGGCGACACCTTTTATATTCAACTCTACACAACATCCTGTGACATCACATCTGGTCCCTCCAACTCCACTTTCCCCCAAACCCGAGTGGCCCCGAATCACAAGGACATCCCATGTCCGTCCCTCCACCCAGGGGTGAACGCTGAACAGTCAGGCCAGGGCTGGCGCGCGCGCCCTCGCCAGACTATCCACTGCGGGGACGAGAGCGCCTTTCTCTGAGGCCGGTTTCAGATTCCCGACGACAGGGACCTGCGACCGGAAAGCCGTGGGGACCACTTCCCCACATGGACCGGCCATGTTTGGGCTGAGGACTATGCCTCCAGCAACCCTACAGCGTGGTGACGCCAGGCCTTGCATGTCACCGGAAGGTCTGTGCGGGCGTCGCGTTCAGGCAGTCGCGAACCATCTAGGGGAACGCAGCCCTCTCCGCGAGGGCACAGAGAACTTCACCCCGCACGACCGGGGTGCCCAAGCCGTCCGGCAAGCTGTTTAAAGGCATTTCCGAAAGCGACATTCCAGAACGACGTTAAAGGGAACACAGAACTGAGAAGGAGATGATAAGTAGAAGTGCGACACTTGGAAGCGAGCGGACCCGGATTCGAAGTCCTGCCCTACCACGAAACAGCTGTGACCTCGGGCGACTGAAACTCGGGTTCTCTGTCTGAAAATGGAAACGTCTTCTATAGAGTCTTTGAAGTTGTCGTTAGAGTGACACGAGATCACCTAAGGGACGCAGTACATTGTCTGGCACAAAGGAACCCGATATGTTTATTACGTGAGACACAGTGTCCTTGGGCTCATGGGCATGTCTAGGGGCAGGCGAGGCAGCGCACAGGGAGACAGGCCGATGGCGAGGACACAGAGGGGTCACGTCAGGGCCCAGCCGGGGGTCCTGGAGGACCCCGGACAGCGTGGGTTGGCATCCAGAACAGTCCCTGTTTCAGAGCGTGCTCGGCCGCTGCCGGCCAGGAGCATGTCCACCAACCATCCAGCGAGTGTCCCCACCCGCACCGTCCCGACGTGGACGCGCGCACCTCAGGGCGTGGGGTGACGTGGATCGCGGCTCAGCGTGCACACAGAGCACCAGTGCGTTTGGCTTCAGACGCTGGTGATGACGACGAGGAAGCGGGGACTGGGGGGCAGGTCTGGGGAAGGGATGACAGTCAAAGCACGTGCAGCCTTCAGCCGAGGCGCAGAGCTGCGCGTCAAGCGACCCTACGTGGGACCGGATGATGGAGCCGGCCCACGTGGGCGACAGAAACGTGGGACGCAGCTGCAGGTGTGCGCGCCGGTGCAGGAGTGATGACAGCGCCACGTACCGCGTGACCAACAGCTCGGCCCAGCCCTCGACAGCCTTCTTGTGTTTCCGGCATCGTTTTAAGAGCTTTCCCAGCAGCGCCGCACTTAATCCACGGCGGCTCCGAGGTGGGCACTAGCGTGAGGCCCGCACTCGGATTAACGGCGGGAGTCTCAGAAGTCACAGAACCTGACGAAGCCCACACACTTAACACGTGGCACAGCGACGCTACGAACTCGGATCAGCTCTCATGTCTGCTGTTCCTTAAATACGACCCCGGGCCCCCCGGGGGAAGTTCTCCCAGGTCCACGAGAGCCCATGGCACCTGCGCCAGGGCCCCAGCACACATGCCAGCCAGGCAGCCCCCACGGGAGCGCCTGCAGCCCCAGGCTCTGCGGGTCACACCTGGGCCCCTGAAGGGGCACTGGGAAGAGCACCGAGTGGGGTGGGCGAGGGGCCAGGGCACCGAGAAGTGGGCTCTGCATGCGACAGTCTCCATGGCTGAGGCCTGGCAGGGTGTTCAGCGGGGAGCAGAGGAAGGGGTGTCGGGATTGGGGGCATGGCTGGGCAGGAGAAGCGGTGGAAAGGGTACCTGAAGGACAGGTAAGGCCTTGTCCTGACACCTTGGTGGAGGAATCACGGGAGGGGGAGGCTGAGCGAGGAAAGGCGACAAAGGGAAGGGGTGTGGGTGCCCGGGCACCACGGCCCAGGCCTGGCAGGTCGCCGTGTGGAGGGTAAAGTGGGGGGCGACGCCCGCACGGCAGCCACAGAGTGGCGGCCCTCCCTGAATGCAGGTGCACCTGTCAGGTGCTCTCGCCTTGCAGTGCTAGTTATCGTCACAGACGCCTGAGCACTACCTGTCATTCCCACCGTTTCGGATGGGGACTGAAACTCAGAGAGGTCACCTGAGTCCCCAGGGCCTCCACACAGGTGGAGAGCAGGCTGGGTTCGGACCCAGGGGGATGACTTACAGTGCCTGCTTCACACTGTTTTAGAAAAAAATTAAAATCCATATGAGAAGCAGGTGTGACACTAGACCATATTGCAAAAAACAAGGGGGCAGGTGACCAAGGCTAAAATCTCCCCGGGTAGAGCAGGATTTTATGTGTGGCTGTGGGGACCAGGGCACCAGGTGGCAACAGTGACCCCGTGGTCTGTGCCCGCCCCCGAGCGTGAGCTCGACCTGGGAAGAGACCAGTGGGAAGAGGCTGGGCGTGGCTGCGGTGCGTTGCTGAGCCGGAGCTATCCCAGGCATCTAAGTAGAAATATCCAGAAAGGGTGAATGCGGGTGTCTGGCATTCTGTCAGCTACAGAAGGGATGTGAACTCCAGCTGTAAGGGTGACAGTTAAAATCCCAGAAGGACCAGCACCCACAGGGCAAGTATGTAGGGACAGGTGGGCAGGCGATGCTGGGAGGCTTCTGAGAAGATGGCCTAGGACAGGACCTCGGAACAGCACCCTGCACCCCAGCACCCTGAAATTCTCTCCAAGCTTATGAACCCAGTACCTGATCTGGATATGCGACTTGAAAATTCATTTAAAATTTAGTCTTCCAATAAATATTAATAAAGGATGAGATTGGGGAACAGCAGATGGGAATTCCAAAATGTAAGAAACAGATTTATAAAATATAGAGTTTAAAATGAGGTCATTTTTCAATTTCCCAAAAAGCCACATCCACTAGATTCATGATGCCTACTTTGGATGGAAGCATTTTATTTTCCGAACGCCCAATAACCAGTGTCTCTGTTGTTCTTAACGGTGAATGAAAGGTAAGGATAAAAGAATTGGGGGGAATCCAGCTCCGAAAAACGGAAGTTTAACTGCCGTACATTCCAGCGCGAGGGATCGCGAGGACAGCGGGTGATTCTCGCTGACTGGCACGTGCAGGTGACAGTTACCTACACGGCAGAGGTGCTGGGAAAGAGAAGGCGCGGGGAACAGGGTAGGAAACACCTCCGAGACACAGAATGTGCTATTTGGAGGTCCCATTTTCCACATGTAGACCAGGTCATAGTGCACGAAAATTATTCATGAATTTCTTATCTTGAAAAATAACCAGAGGTATTTTTAAATCGCTGTTTAACACGGACACTAAACATTTTAAACGTTTGGAAACTAAGGGTGAATAACAAACCGAGAAATGGAAACCAGTGGTGATGAAATTCAAGCGAGACCCCTCCCGGGAAGCCCTCAGGAGCAGCCCTGTCCCCCATGAATTCCTGACAGAACACCCCTCTTCTACCGGTGTGCGTCAGCCCGGAGGACGCCCGTGCAGGCAGGTGGCTGGCTCTCCTTCACACCTAACGTCCCCTCCGCCCTGAACTCAGGCGCCACATGCTTAGGGAATTCACACTCGCTCCATCATCAGCCTAAATAAATACGACCACAAAGCTCGGTCTGCAGGGGAGAGGGGGAAACATGGCCATTCGCATGGCAAATGGAAGCGACACCCCGGTTACCTCCCTCTGAACAGGCCTCCCCTCCTCCACACTAGTGGTGTGCTTCCCCCGGGGAGCCCCGCAGGATTCCCTAATTGTCTCGGCTCTCATGAGCAAGGCCCAGGGGTCTACGGCTCAGTGACCAGAGTTAGCTCTGCCGGGTCCAGCAACGTGATCTCAGCCAAGAGGTGCCGTGCGGCGCTCCCCACACTCTACGCAGGTGAAAGAGGACATCAAATCAACATGTCCAGTCCGATTTATGTTAGACTTTTTGTAAAATACAATAAAAAATTTTCTGGAGAAGTGATCGTGCACACGAATGTCGCCACGGATGTTTCTAAACTCACGTTGTCACCTCTGCACTTATCCAGATCCGGCTGGGCAACAAAGCGTCTGTGGCCCTGCCCCAGGTGGCAGGTCACACTCTGGGTGGCCCCGCTACCCCTCCTCTTGGCCTCCTCCCTGTCCCGCAAAACGCAGAACAGTCTCCAGCTCTCGACAGTCGTGCAGATGAAACGCAATCACGGCTGCGAGTGCTTTGGATTCTGGCAGGTGTTGGGTCCCTGCCGCCACCAGCTGTCGTTTACCGGTCCCTCAGTTCTCACTTGGGTTGTCTGTAGCCGCTTTTGCCTGCAAGCTGCGGTGGCGAATCCACCTTTGAAGAGCCCGCTGTGACCTATCTGTGCCCTGCGGTCCCCAGTAAACACTGACGCCGCTCACCGCAGTGCCAGTGCGTCCTCGCAGCGCAGCCCGGCACTCAGAGCTCTTTAACATGTCAGCCCCACACACCTGTCACCTCTCTTCCCTTCTCCGTCCCCCGACACCAGTGAACGGAACACCACGCGTGGTTCCCAGCTGCCCGAGCCCACCTCTGCCACACCGCGGGCGGAGCTCAGCCGGCCCACGTGCGCGGACTCAGTCCCGACTGTCAGCCAGACGCTCTCCTGCCACCGCCGAGCACGTGCTCCTTCATCAGCTCCTCCAAAGGCACCGTGACCTTCATCGGGCGTTAGAAATCACATCCACCCGTGTGAGAAATCAGTGTGAGAGCGTGCGCGCACGCGCGCAGACGCAGGGGGCTGAGAGCGTCTCGGACGGGCCGCGTCTCGTTTCTTCAGTTGTCAGCGTGCTGCCTCCCACGCTCACAGACCCTTCCCTTTGAAAAGGCATTACTGAGTCCCTACTGCAGGCCAGGTACAGACATGGAGTGAAGAGGAAGGGAAAGGAAAGAACTGTCATTTAATCAGAGACCAGTGACACTGAGGTCACAGCAAAAAGGTGACAAACAAGCAGGTAAAAGGTCCCAGCCAGCTCACTCACGGGTACTCCATGCGCAGACACTCTAAGTCCAGCGGCAGAGGGCCCTTGCCGCAAAGCGGGCGATAAGGACGCCACCGCTCAGCCTCGGGGTGCCCTACAGCCCCGCGGGACCCCCGACTGGACGCCGTGCGCCTGCCGGGCCAGCGTGGAGGCTGCAGAGACAGCACGGGGCCACACAGCACCGCGTGGCGCGTTAGGAACGACCACGTGATGTTTGATTGAACTGTACACTTAGAACCCGTATGATTTTATTAACTAGCGTCAACCCAATACATTTAATTTTTTAAAAAACGACCATTTTAAAATGAGCTGAGGCTTAGCCCATTCCTCCTCCTTTCCTTCCCGGTCATTCAGTCAGGTGGATGGTGCCAGAACACACGACGCCCTTCCCGACACCACTACGGCCACGGCTCCCCGCCGTCATGAGACGGAGGTGGAGACACAGGCGGTCTCGCTCACAGACCTCGTGTCTGCATGTGCGTGTGTGCGTGTGTGTGTGCACTGCGTGTGTGTGTGCACGTGTGAGTGTGCATGTGCGTGTGTGCACATGCATGTGTGTGTGCATGTGCGTGTGCGTGTGCGTGCCTGCTGCTCCCAGACCACTGGGTCTCGTCTCTGGATAAATAGCGTCCAGCTCCGCTGGACCCCACGCCATCAGCTCAGCCTCCTCACAGCCGCCTTTGCTGCAGGTGCCTTTGGGCTCCCGGGCCACCTGTGCCCCTCTGCGACCTGCCAGCACCTCCTGTGGCCTAGGCCTCTCTTCCACTGCGCTCACTCTTCTCCCTTCCCCGGCTGCACAGGGCCACGGCCACGGCTGAAATCTCATCCGCACCGGTCACTGTTTCCAGCATCCGCGGCCTCAGCCACCGCCTGTGATCATGTCTCCCGCTCAGAGAATTCTCAGGCACCTGCCCGCAGGGCCCGCCGGGCCACCGGCCTCCCACCCGCTCACTGTCTCGAACCTCCATCCCCCCCGCCAGCTGTCCTCTCTTCCCCCAGAGCTCTCTCTCCACTGATGACCAACGAACAACCGGGTCCCCCGGAACCCAGGGCCTATGGCTGCCTTCCTCGAGGACACTGCTCTGTGCCTCCCTCCGCAGCCCCCACTCCGCTCGTGGGCTGGTTCCTCTCTGGGCTCCCGTTCCAGGAAACGCTCACGGGTCGCCCCACGCCCCGCATCGCTGGTCTTCCCGCCTCTGCTGCACTCTCCCATCTTCACGCTCACAGGCTGTCACTCCCCTTACAAAGAAAACAACACACGAACCTCGCGGGAGTCTGTATCTGTCCCCAGCTGCGCCCCAAGTACCTGCCTCCTTCACGATGGAACTCCTGCGGGGCCGCTCATGCTCCCCGTCCCCATCCCTCCCACCAGGCAGCCTCGTCCCCACGACCACCGCGGTGGTCACGGCCAGCGGGAACTGGATGTGACCCAATGCTCGGACAGTCCTCGGTGCCATCTGCTCAGTCACCGCAGCAGGCACCAGACTCTCCTCGTCCTGACCTGGCGTCCCCACCACTCTTCACGGTACCCGGCACGGTCCCTTCGCTGGGGACTTTTGTGCCTCACAATCTCTGGGCTCGGTGTGTCTTGAAGCTCGGTCTTTGGACCACGCACCTCCTCCGGGAGCCCACTCCTTGGGCTCCCCGCCATCTGCGCCTTGACAACCCCAAATTTCCACGTCCAGGATGGTGTCTCCCCTGAACGCCTGCCTATCGGGCTGTGGGCCACATTCCTGCGGTGCCCACGGCCACGCGGGCCCTGGCCCCCGCCAAGCCCACCCCGGCAGCCTCTCCCCTCCACTCTGCAGTCAACCTGCCGCCCCTCCTGTGGCCAGCATAGCCCATTGGCCCTCCATGCCAAGTGTCCCCGGCCACACCGCCTGTCCCCGCCACTGCCAGCGCCGTGCTAGTCAGCGTCGTCTCTTGCTTGCGTTACTGCAACAGCCTCCACACTCACCTCTGCTTTCCACCCGCGACCGGGGGGATCCCGCTGAACGCCAAGCCCGTCAGACCATCTCTCCGCCCTGAACGTTCCAGTGCTTTCCAGCACACTCACCATGGGAGCTAGAGCCCTCACTCTTGCCAGACCCCCCACCCCGCTGGGCTGCTCCCACATTCGGACATCGAGGAAAAGCGACACTGAATGAAAGGGAAAGTGGCCAGGGGGTTCCGTGAAGGACGAAGCGCACGTGAAGACACGCCCGACGGCCCTGCTGGGAGACACTGCCAGAGAGCGGCTGCCCCGGGCCTCCTGTCGCCCCATGCCCTGCAGGACTGGGCTCCGTTATCTCGCAGGAAGACCAAATGTTTCATCTGGATCGGCGTCCGCCCCGCTACGTGGCCCTAAGGCTCAGTCCCTTCCCGCACACAACACCAAGGCCCAGGTCTGGGGCAGGTGGGACGGCCCCCGGAGTGGGTCGGAGCTCTGTCACCGTCCCCGGGGAGGCCCGTGGTGTTCTGAGGAACCATGTGGGAGGGCAGCGCCCGCCGCAAGTCTGCGAGGACACTAAGGAGCGCATCGTGTTTTAAGAAGAAAACACCAGAAAAGATCAACTTCCCCGAATGCCTGGTCTTTGCTCGGCTCTTTACCCTGCCTCTCCGCGCACAGCGATTGGTGCGACATGGCTGCTCAGAGATGAACCTGTGGACCCCGCTGCAGCCCCCTTTCCCTCCCCGCACTGACGCCTGGAGTCCCACAGGTTGCACCAGTGACCCAAGGGGAGGGAAGGTAAAAACAGACTTCACATAGAGAAGGGACGGCAAGAAGGAGAAATTGATGACTAGCCGCTGTTCCATACACTTTCATGTTTCTGAAACGTTTATTTTATCAGTAAAAGTGAGTTCTTTAGAAAATGCAATTGTCCAAATCCCCAGTACTGATGCCTTTCTTTGAACAGCTTATGAGTTAGGATTTGAATAATGTGAAAAAGAGAACATTATACTATTAATTATGCAACTGTAACGTTACTACCTTTCGAGTGGTATGTAAGGGTAGACTAGACACGGCTATTCGACGACTGCATTTATAGAAAAAAAAAGCAGTTATACACCCTTTGCAACAGAGAGAGAGAGAAAGAGAGAGAGAGAGAGAGAGAGAGAGAGACGGAGACAGAGACAGAGAAGGAGGGAGGGAGAGAAGGAGAGAAGGAGGGAGAGAGGGAGAGAGAGAGAGAGAGAGAGAGAGAGAGAGACTGATTGACTGAATTCCCAAGATGCTGCCAGTATTGTGGCTAATCTGTCTAATCTATTCAGCTATACTGTTCTGAAGAAAAAAAATTAAAATATATTTGTAGCAAGTTTTTTTATTATTATTATTTATGTCTATAGCACCTGGTCGTCCTAGGTGGTCTCCCATCCAAGTACTAAGCAGGCCTGACCCTGCTTAGCTTCTGAGATCAGACTAGATCGGGCTTGTTCAGGGTGGCGTGGCCGCTGATCATGGACATGGCTCCACTGAGGCATGCACCTAGAACCTTCTGCACATAAAGCAGACGTACTAGCCGCTACACTATGGAACCACATCCCACGACAAGTTTTAAAAGCCCATTTTATGTCATTTCTTTAATGCCTTCAGAAATACATTCACTGTGACAAGTCACAAAAGTCACTAATTATTAAACCAATTCATTTTAAAATAGAAAAAGTAACTATTAATTCCAAAATGCTTTTTCTAAACAAAACTAAGGGCTTTTTCTATATAGTGATTGCTGATATTAGGAATTCCAAGAGGAAAATGAATGCGAATCCCACCTCGATAGCATTAACGAGAGCGACATGACCACGCGCAGGCGCTCTGCTCCGAACGGGCACTCGTGCTGGGTCACGTGTGACTCACGCCGTCACCACAAGGGTTCTCTGGACTCCAAACTATCATTGACATGCTTGACAGAGGAGGACACTAAGACATGGCGAGGAAGCTGACGCCCAGTTTGCAGAGGTAAGAGGCCGGGTTTATTCCCACTGTCTGGTTCTAAGGATGCCTCGTCAGCAACTGTCAGGCAACTTCCCGTTCATTACGACATTTTAACTTGGAAAACTTTAAACGAATACAAATACAAAAGTAGACAGAAGAGTGTAATAAATTCCATTTACCCATCAATCAATTAAAGCAATGGAATTTGGACGGCTTCATTTCCTCTCTGCTGCCATCCAATAACTACTTCTGCATTCCTTTGAAGGCAAGTCCAGAAATTACGTAATTTGATCTAGAAATCTTTCAGTACGCATCTCTAAAGTATAAGAATTTCATCATGCTAAGCGAAATAAGTCAGACAGAAAGAAGTGAGAACCATCTGATTCACTCACATGTGGGGTTTAACACTGAAAGCAACAAATGAATAAGACATACGCAAACTCAGACACGGACATGGTTTAGTGGGTAGCGAAGGGAAGGGAGGTGGGGGGTTGACAGGGTAAAGGGGGTCAAATGTATGGCGACTGGTGACAGAAGGAGATTTGACATTGGGAGGTAAATACGTAATGTAATATACATAACAGAGTGTTATTAAACTGTACATTTGAAACCTACATAATTGTATTAACCAACGCCATCCCAGTAAAGTTAATAAAGATAGATAAATTGAAAACGGAAAAAGGACTTTAGAGAACCGGCACTATTTAAATAACTAAAGTGAGCACTAGTTCTTTAACGCCACGTAGGTGATGTCGTAAATAGGTTAAACAGTTGATGCTTTGCACTCTAACGTGTGAGGTCTCAACCTTTGGTGGGCGCAGTGCGTTGTTTTTCCCAGCTGTGTCCTAGTTCCTGCGCTTCGTGGAAAGAGAAACACTGAAGAACGTGGGGATTTAAGGGATGAAGTGCCACCTTGAGGCAGAGAGCCAGGTCGTGCAGAAGGAAGACATCCGCCACCTAGGACCTTACTAATGCTAGTGGACACCTCTCCTGCTCTCACTCTAATGTCATCCCATTTCCCCTTGGCCTGCTCTTGTCACCATGACTCCCTGCCCAGCCTTGGGAAGCATGGGGCTGTGCCCACCATTCATTAGCGCACTGAGTTCCCCAGAGGCCATCTCTGTGTTCCCTCCCCCTCAAATCCCCTGCATCAGTGTGACTTAGGGGTCAGCTGGAGGACACAGCTCTGCATCATCTCAGCTGTCACCTTTGACCCCAGCCACTTAGAAATGATTGTTAAGATAAAGGGAGCTATCTCCAGAGTGAGCCTATGCTTTCGGGTCTCTCCAGCCATTTCCTATTTCTTAGCGTCTTAGCAGTTGTGACACTGTTGGCCCTACTATGGGTGTCTGGTCTAGGCACAGATGACAAAACTTCCTTTGCCCTATGGCTGAGATGTTATAAGGGGTAATAGTATTTACTTTCCCTGTATTTCATGATGAGTCTCGAATGAAACTTTAGACTCACAATGAATCTAAAGTGTGGAGGAAAATAATGCCTCTTCTATATTAAAACTCATTATTACCATGATTAAGCCACTCAACATAAAAGCAGAGAGAGAAAGAGGCGGGGGAGGAGGAGGAGGAAGGGGGAAGGAAGCAGGGAGACAGAAGGGAGGGAGGGAAGGAGGGAGAGCAGGAAGTAAGGAGGAGAAGTGGGAAAGATGGATGGAGGCAGGAAGAGACAGGGAGGGAGAGGGAGGAAACGAGATGACTCCTCGAACCCCCACTGCCCCTTGCTCCGTGCAGGTCGCTTTCCCGTCATCTAATTGTGCCCCCGAGTTTAGTAGCTGCTTAGTTGTGTGCTGAGTGAAAGCTTTTATTGTATTTCTCTTTGCTGACCTGTGTTTATGAGGGTTCTTTATTTATACCCTCAAGCTGGCAGACACTGGGCACTACGCGTTGATATTTTCTTTCACTTACTTCTTTTAACCAGAGAGTCTAAACTAGTAGTTGACAGGCGGCAGCCATTGTTAATAGGCTGTAGTGCGACGTTTACCTGTTAAGACGCGGAGACCAGCACGTAGCATAAAGTCAAGATGGGGACAAGGGACCAATGAAACGAAACCTTCGATGTGGTAAAATCTGATGGAATTTGATAGATAAAAGTACTAGTAAAAATAAGTATTGGGAATGAGAAAAATGAAGAAATAATAAATCATTCACAAAACTTTAAGAGACAATATTTATGAACTAAACATAGCTGTGAACTAAAATAGGAAATATTAATTTTTCCAAGAAAGTTTTCTTTATAGGAGGATTTCAAGCCTATTCATGCTCAGATGTATAGTTCCCAGTGTTTACGGGTTGGTGTGTTCTGTTATTGTTTCTCTATTTGTGCCCATCACAGTTGCCTTGTGTGTAAGTATTTGTCTCTAAGATGACCAAGTGTTTGAGAAACTACTTGGAGTCCAGAGTTTGGAGGAAGAAAATCCTTTCCACCCTGCACCCCACCGCAGTGCAGTTCTGAGGGAGAGCTGGGGATTGGTGACTTTAAACCTGGACCTGACTCATCATCATGTGCAGAGGGTCAGCAGTGGAAGACTTGGGAAAGGTCACCAAGAGCAAAGAGGCATCACTAGAGACCTGGGCGGGGACTGGTTACTGTGTACAGGTGCCGAAGCTGGACCACAGGAAGGCCGACAGGAGAAACAAAACTGATTCCTTTAAAATACAGCATTGGAGCACGGCTCTGCGGACACCCTGGACAAGTGGGGCCCGGAGCAAATGAAGCCAGAAACGTCACTGGAGGCAAAAATGACAACATTGAAGCCGTCCTGCTTCGGGCACGTCAAGAGGCAGGGCTCTTTGGAGAAGACAGTGATGCTGGGGAAAATGGAAGACAGCGGGACAAGAGGGGACCCAGTACGACATGGACCGACCCCATAAAGAGGCCAGAGGCTGTGTCTACAGGAGCTGAGCAGGGCTACCGAGGACAGGACCCTGTGAACATCACTCATCCATAAGGTAGCCAGAAGTCAGATAGATTATGATTTCTCTGCATGTGACACACACACACGCTCACTCTACAACACTCTCTTTTTCGACCTTCTCCTCTTTGATATGGGGATGGGAAGGTTTCCTGTCTTGGACAGTTGTCAGCCTCACAGGACATAGTTCCACCACAGAAGCGTCCAGAAGCGTCAAATCCATAAAAATTGCATTTGGGATGGCAGGCCATTCAAACACGAGTGGTCAGCTGAGTTTAGAGTCACAGAGGACATGCAGTCATGTGACAAGACTTAAGAACAGAGGGTCATTTTGAAAGCATTAACACTTTCCAAGGCTTAAAAAGTACATATCCTTTGACCCAGCTTCTATACTACGAATTTATGTTACAGAAATAATTAACAGTAAAAAGTTTTAGGTAAAAGACTGGTCATTCAAATCTTCTTATAAAGCAAAATTTTAAAAAGACAACTGATAAAATTACTATAGAGGACTGGTTATATATATTTTAGAATAGCCATAAACTAGAATACTACATATCATGAAAAATGATGTTATGGAAATACAACTATTGCTATAGAAAAATATGTATGATGAAGTAAAACAGGAGTAAGAAACAAACACACAGTATAATCTGTCTTAATTTAAAATATTATGAGCAAAGAAAACAATTGTGAAGAATTTTAAACCAATACATTAATGGTAGTTATCACTGCATTCTGGTATTTTCAGTGTTTTAACTTTCTTATTATTTAACTTTCTTATTGTGTGTGTGTGTGTGTGTGTGTGTGTGTGTGTATGTGTGTATATGCATTTGAATACTCTCATTTTCCACAGCAGACATATACTCTAATTATGGAAAGAAAACTAAAGTTCAAAACCGATCTCTCTGGCAGATCAGCAACCGCGGGAATGACACTATTCAGAAGATAAATTCCTAACAATGCTGCCACCAAAAAGTGGAGGAGTGTAAGGAGAAAATGCTTTGGAAAACGTGGAATTTTCAAAAAATCAAAAATTAATTGTGTAGTAAACAGAGAATTTCAGGTCCAACCCACTGGTTCATTTCTGACCGTGCTGATGGGGAGTAGAGTGTCGTGTTTGTGAGGGCAGCATTTCTCGGCCCGCCATGCATCTTTAGAAGAGAAAGCAGAGGTCCACAGAGGGCGTGTGTGTGCTTCCGTCACAGGAGAGGGACAGAGGTCTCTAACGCGCTCTGGTCAAGGTAACGCTCCTCGCTAATAGAGTTGAAAAGTAATGAAATCACATTTCAGGATCGATTTTAAAAGGGACACAAATGACCACGCAGAACGTGCTGCGGTGGAAATCAGCCTGCATAACAGCGGCGTGACCTGGGCCAGCTGCGTGCCTCCCTCACATCCACAGGGGGTGGCGAGATGTCCTTTTCAAAGTACAGTGAGGGTGGAAAAGATAACAGCAGGAAGTCACACGCCATGGCCCTGAGCGAAACAAGCACATGACACGTGACACGTGCCAGGCATCGTTCATGACATGTCTCTCCACCGACAGACCAACAGCACAGGGGAATTCACCACAGAATAAGAGATGGCAAAAAGTGTCACTTCTGACCGTCTACACTCTGAGTCCGCCACACGCTCCATCCGATAGACAAAGGGAGTGCCAGAGTGGATGGGCTGTGTGTGGAGGGTTATTCGGAGCTCAGTCCCAGTTGGTTTTCAGAGTTTTTATGAGGCTCCAGTTAAAGAATCTGAGTGGCAATGTCTGAAATCTGTAAAGCGCCACATAAATATCAGGAATGATAAAAGACATTACAAACACCGTCGAAATATAAACGTGGTTTGGGGTTAAGGCCCTCAGCTTGATCTGTGTTTGTTTCTGGAATATTTAGATTATGTATAATGCTTCGTGGTTGATGTGTCAGGTTAGCATGTGCATGTTTCGTCAACTGAACAAGAAAGTGAAACCAAAGCATCTAAATAGCAAAACCAAGAACTACTGGTAGAAAAGAACCGTTTCTCAGTTGGCCTAACTCAACGTCAGGCATCACCGCGTTCTGGGTGCCACCTGTTTCCAGGGAACCCTCACAGTCCCAAGGCAAGGGCAAGGCCCCATCCGCATCAACATACCGCGCTCTGCGACTCTTCGAAGGTCGGCGTGTCTCAGACGGACGTCTGGGCGGTGGCAGCGCGCACCCCAGCCTCAGGCCCCGTGGCAACTTCTCTGCATGGAACAGAGGACAGGAGAAGCGGTTAGTGGACCTGACAGTGTCCCCTGACTTAATGGGAAGGGACAGTCTCCCTGCGTGTGAGCTGTTCTTAAACCAGCAGAGGCTGTGCACACGCACCTTCACACTCACCGTTCCTCGGCTGGGGACAGTCTTGGCACTACAAGTCCCTAAGTGTCTCCTTCGATGCACAGTGCCTTTGAAATGAAAGCCTCTTGTTTAATAAAAACCACAGAACAAGGTCAGGTGTGTGAAACCTGAGTCAGTCCCTAGGTCTCTGGCCCACAAAGACCACCGACGAAGGGAGATGTGTCAGTGAGTTCAGCAGCCCGGATGCTGTCTGCTTGTCAGGCAGGACTCAGTCGTCAGCAGAAACTTCTGGACTACAGGCTGTGCATTCTGGCATCGAACACGCAGTGCACACAGACCCAAACAAGGGTCCTGAAGTCAGATCGTTTACCTAAGGCCACGCCAGGACCCAGAAGGAAAGGTGGGCAGCAGAGAAAAAAGTTTCTGGAATTTCCTATTTTCCAGGTTTGCATGGGAAACTGGGGTAATTGAAGAAAAGGAGAAGAATGCCTTTGGAACATGAATTCGACTTTTTCTAACTCGCAGCCACACTCATTCCAATTTTAGCAGCTCTGTGGGAGGACAAAGGAACACAAAACGCAGTGCTCTCCGCTCTGCATACGTCCCTCACCTCGACCTGGAATGCCCTCTCTCTGGGTCTTCGCGGCCTCCCAGCCACGCTTTTGTTTTGCGTGACGATAGAAGAGCAAGCAGCCTTGCTGAGAACAGCACATTGGCTGCCATGACCAAGTCCTGAGGAAGCAGACTCTGCCGGACACCACGGGCCATCACCCCACTGACTCCTCAGACAGGAGGTGGCTCTCACGTCCGTCCTGGGAACGTGCTCAGTGGTGCCCAGACGCGCGCTCTCCGCGTCTCCAGGCTGCCCTCCCACACTGAAACCCCGAGTTCTTCGCTGTGTTCAAAGAAAACACCCCACGTCTGTGAGCACGCTTGCGTCCACACGCAGAAATACTCCCTTTTGCAGACAGAGTCAATGACTGTTCCAGGGCAATATGATGGTTATTAAAACATGGAGCCCACTTTAAAGCTTTCAAAATCAGATGGAATGTAGGCACGCTTTTACAAGAAGCAATGCAGATATCAAGTTTCTGATGATTTCCAATTAGCAGGGAAAACAAAACAAAGAACCCATTAGGAGATACTTATGAGAATTCAGGCCTGTGATCTTCCTTTATGACCGAAAATGACAGTAAATCTAGTTTCTACTTGGGTAAGAGTCTGCTGCCTACTGTAAGGCAGAAATAAAGGTCTTAATGGTTTTAAGTGGCCCAAATGGTCCCCTGCACACAGGCAAAGCAGGGAAGGCCCTCTGGGGTGAACGGTGACACCGAGACACAAAGCAAGTGCCCCGTGCTGATTCCGAGAGCTGTGCCAGGACACAGAGGCCTCTCCCTCTCCCTCGCTGATTGGGTGCCTGCACAATGCGGGAGGGGTGCGTAATCTGGAGGACAGGGAGAGAAGGGGCTCGTCAGAGGGACCGACTTGGTGTCGAAGCCAACTTCGCTGAGTTCTATCATCTCCTCCCCTTAGAAAGAGAAGTTTATGGCCAGCAAATAGAATTAATGCTCACATAATCAAGTAAGAAAGACAGATACAGACATAGATCTGTGTGTGTGTGCGCACATGCGCACTTACTTCTCCTAAAACTGCTATTGCTTTGAATTTCATCCTGGCTCTCATGCAAAATACTGAGCATAAAACCTGTACAGATACTCAGAAGTAAGTGATTTAAAGAATCATTAACTAGCATGGGCCAGTCCCAATCTTTTTATTTTAATTTATTTTAAAATGTAAACAAGCTAACCACTGCATATAAAAGTTGTCAAAATTTCAAAAGTACATGGTGACTTTCTCATCTGTAAAATGAGGGTGATGGGTTGATAATCTTTGGCATCCCTTCTGAGCTCTACAATTAAGCTTTAGTTATAAGTAAGTTCAAGAGGTTGGTCTTTAAATTTACATACGTATTCTAGTTAATGAATAGTTATTTGATACTGCCTTCTAAACAAATAAAATCATAGTTATTTATGTCAGCATCACCACTTTCAAACAGAGAAGTGATAAACTTCCTATGGAAACAACAGCAACGCGACCAAGCTTTATAAACCAGGCTGACCCTACACGTCATCACCGGCTCTGGGAGACTTCGGTAGAGCCGTCACAGAACCGAGCCTGGCTTCCGGAGCCCTTGTGGGCACATGACTCACTCTGAAATACGTACTCGCCCTCTTCCACACCTACCCAGGACAGCCGTCAGATGTCTCATTAGATGTATCATTTCGCACCATTTTACATTCTTTAAGCTGATAGCTTCTTAAATCAAAATGAGTGAATAACAAAAGTTGTTTTCTCTAAGCTAATTGATACTTTAAGAAACTTTCTACCCTTTGATATAAGCTATAGGCTTATTCTTTGGATTTTCTGCAGGGTTCTGTGGCTCCTGATGACATCGAGATTCCTTGTTCCCTGAGGGAGCCCGTGGCCATGGGGTTGCTTATCTGAGCCAACAGAAGCCTCCCTGACGACAGAGTGAGACTGGACATCGAAAAGGGTGACTATCTGTTCCTGAACCCTGAGATAACTCTGGTGGTGCTGCGGCCTGGCCAATGAGGGCATATCCTACCACATGCTAGCATTCAGGGTGGACCTTCCCTGCGTATGAGCCCCAAAGTCTGCTTCTTTATACACTTCTATTTATTTACACACGTGTTCTTCAAGTTGTACTTCCCCCCCAGACTTCAAGCATGGTAATAGAGCTGTTCAGAGTCTTCATTTTTTTAAATGCGCTATTTGTTTATTTTTTGTCAGGCCAGACTAGCTTCATTTACTCAGTTAATTTCCACATATTCCTCATGGAAAAGTTGGACCGCGAGAGAGAAATACAAAATATCTTCGAATCTATGAACACACTGCAACAGCCCATGGCAACGATTATCAAACAAGCCTAACAAGCAGCTGCCCGCGGTGTCACCTGGACCGCCGCCCTTTCGCAAGACTGGAATAATAAGATCTCTTGTGCCACTGCCTGATGCTCTGTGATGGAAATTTAGCTCTCATTGCTACTGCCAGAGGAACACAAGCAGGTTAAATGCAATAGAACCGCAAATCCTCTCTAAATGGAGTGAGACGACTGATACTTTAAAGCATCTCAGAAATTATATGACTTTCTTACTATTATCTGAGGAGATGAAAAAAGGGGATTTATATGTAGATCCAATTAATCGCCTACAGAGTCAGCAATCCCCAAACCCCAACCAAGCTCACCTGCATCACGGCATAAACACGGCCTCTCTCTAACTCCAGTGCCAACAGGGCCCCAGGAGGTGGGCCCCAGGAGGCGGAGGAGAGGAGAAGGGAGAGTGTACAGGGAGAGGAAACTTGCTCCCTAGAGAAGTGCTCCCCAGGCCGGGTCTAGGACCTCCAGGGGGAGTCAGGGAACCCATGTTCTGACAAGGGCTGGGCAACCCGCCATCACAGCATCCCTCACAAGCATCATGATATCAGCCACCCAATCGCCACTACCATCCACAGGCAAAATGGCAGCCGGCAGCACCCGTATCCCAGGTTCGTCTCTGTGCCTCTGCTGTCTGGAATCCCTCTCTTGGACTCACTTTCCTCAGCAGCAAAACAAGAACCTTCAATGACTCGTCGTCATACCATGGTCTCTACCTCGCCGTGCCCCAGCTCCCTTCCAGCTCCTGGTTAATCAAATGCCCCTGGTGCCCGGGAGGCGGGGAGGGGCCGCGTGCAGCTGTGCAGGCCTGGAGCCCTGGCTTCGGCTTCTCCTGCTAACATTTTCCAAAAGTGTTCCTCATTAATGAACGTTCGAAAGCCTCTGGACTAGATGATCCTAAGTCATCTTCTGCTCAACAGCGAGGGGCCGTGTGTTTATTACACCTGGTGTAAAGGCAAGAACAAGTGGTACTGATTCGGCCTGTGAGAGCCAAGAGCTTGCATTTGGAAGAAATACAAAACTAATGCAGGTATGAAGATGGCAACGGAGAAAGGGCATCCATCGAGCTCAATTACTTATGATGCTTCATACCAAATGGGTGTCTATATACGAAACTGCAGCTGAAATGTCACATTCTTCCAAGTCGTCCCTGAGCCCCACCCACACAAATGGGCTGGACTTTTCCCATGCTCATCCTCTGATGAAGAGGAAAACGAGGTGCTTCTCAGTGCCAGCTGCAAATCAGAATCCCCTGGGGAGCTTTGAAAACACGCCGACGTCCACCTGCAGAGACTGAGATTTCATTGGTCCGAGGTGAAGCCCAAGCATCAGTACCTCCTCTTTTTATTAGATTAATTGGGATATTGGTTAATAGCATTACATAAATTTCAGGTGTACAAGGTTACAATTCGACATCTATATAGTTTATCGTGTGCTCACCATCCAAAGCCCTGTCTTCTTCCATTACCATATATTTGGTCCTTTTAACTATCTTTTAAAAAGCTCCCCGGGTGATCCTAACACACAGCCAGAGCTGAAAACCACTGGTTCAAAAGGCAGACTTAGAATCCAGCTAACGAACCCCCGATTGGAATCAGTATTCTGCCACCTCCTAGCAGTAAGAACGTCACAAGTCAACCAGCCCCTTCATTAGTGGAATAAGAGGAAGATAAAATAATAACACCTGCCACAGTCACCTAATAGGATATGATGAAAATCAACCTAGAAACAAGGGAAAAGCCTGGTAAAAAATACAGCTATATATAAATTCTATTTTTCTTGAGGAAAATCCAGAGGAAAAAAATTCAAAACCATGGACAAGGCACAGAAGCAACATAAGAACTGAGAATGACTCAAAATCAAAAAGAAGGTCACATTCTTGGGTTTTAGCTACAAAGCTGTGGTGGCTTTTCTATCACTTGACTAAGAAACCAGTGATTTATAATTTAAGCTTAAATCCCTTTATGATATAAGATGAAAGTGTTCGGGACTCGGGGCAGTGAGACGTATAAGCCACGATATTTTACATGTTGGAGCTGAGACTGGAAGTCCCTTGAGCCCCGTGATTCAGAAGATTTAATCCAGCAGGCATTCGCTCCCTGCAAAGATCTGAAACAGATAACTCTGGAGCATGAGAGGCAGGACACTGAGCCAAGAGGAAGACACCAGGTCCGCGTCTAAACAAGCTCACCTGGCAGATCAACAATAAAGGATGATGCAGTCGCTAATGGAGCAGGAAGGGAGCCATCTTATTCAGACAGGCGGACGGACTAAGGCTCTCAGGCTCTGCCTGGCCCAAGCACGGCGACAAGAGCCGGCTTACTGCTGTCAGGTGCGGCAGGTCTCCGGAGCGCCCGCTCTGATGACAGCTGCAGAGGGTGTCTCTCGTCGCCAACCCGGGAGTCACCGTGGGACCGGATGGTTCTGCACAGCCGTTCAGGAGGGGCCCTAACGCCATTGTCACATGGCGTGTGTAACCATTTTCAGTAGCTCTGCAGGCCGTCCTCTAGCTTTTACCGGGGTGTCCCTTCGAACTCAGAAGAGTGTGGTTCTAAGAACGCAGGGGGAGCCCGAAACACCGCGGATGCTCAGCGCCCCACACAGGAGGCCGCCTCCACCCGAACCGGACGCACTGTGTCCGTCACCCCACACCCCGCTGTCCTCCACTAACCATGTCACTTTCGCCCGAGTCCGGGAGCCGCATCCATCGCGGGAAGCCGGGCCGCGGGCGGCCCAACGTGCGGGCGCCCCACAGGTTTGAGGGCGGCGGAGAGCCCGGGCCGGCGGCATCCTCCCCTCGGCGGCTGACAGGACCGTGGGCGGGCAACGCTGCGATGACGCCACACCGCACCGCGGTCCCCTGGGTGCCCACATGTGGGCACTGGCACCGAGCGGGCGCGGTGGGGACCCCGGGGCCGCCCCTCATGCCCCGCCCGCGCTCCCGCTCTCTCGTCATCGCGCGCTCCGCACTTCTGGAGGCTCGTGAGGAGGACGCGGGCGCCACTTCCGGTGGACGCGGGTGCAACTTCCGGTGAACGCGAGCGCCACTCCCGGTGGACGCTGTTTCCGGTGGACGCCGCTTCCGGTGGACGCCGCTTCCGGTGGGCGCTCGCTGGGAGTATTGCATTGCGGTCAGGCCACCGACGACACTGAGAGGAGCGTAGTTGGTGGCGCGTGCTGTGACACTTGGAAACCTGTTTATCATCAGAGGGGAGCGCTGGCCTAACGAGACCTTGGTAGGGCCCTTGGCTTTCTGCCACCAATGCAGCGACACCCGGCTGTCCTCGCTGTGAACCCGAGGTGGCCTCGCTTTAGAGAAATTGCAGGGAGAGCGCGAGTGTAGCAAACCATCCCTCCGTGGGCCGCTCAACCTCGGTCGCACCGTGTGAAGGCGGTGACAAACTCGGCTTTGGGTGCTGGTTTGCTACACTCGCTGGTAAAGCGGGGCTAAGTCCTGCTCCAAACCCTTCAGTGTCCGTCACTCAGTGTCGTCTTTTTCTTCGGGAGGGCGAGGGTCTCCGGTCACGTGCTGATGGGGACAGGTGTGTGATCCTCGTGACACACGTGCCTTGTGACCTGGTGCTCGTCTTACTATTTGCCTTGCAGCAGAAAGCGATGATTAAGGCGAGGGAAACAGCAGCAAGGGTGCAGCAGCCCGCTGGGCATCACGGGCCAGGTGCCTCTCCATCTCTGTCCCCCTGTGCTTGCGCGGACAGGCCCCAGCCTCCAGCAGCTGACGCTCCAGGGGCAGAAGCAATCGGTGTGCAAGAAGGCGGGCAGCTCAGTGCAGTTAGAGGGGACGGACATCCTCTCGGGCATGGTCTTCCCATCGCGGTAGGTATTCCCGCAGAGACTGGATCAGGCAGGTGTTAGGGAGGATTCCTGAATTAGGTGTGCTGGGCTACATGCAGTCTGTGACACATCTCTGTCAGAGAGTCTGTGATGTTGTAAGTGCTGAGATCTGGAGCAGATACATACAAACTCAGAAGAGAAATTCTGGACTGGGTGGGAGTCAGGCTCAGAGCCCTGGAGTACGGTCCAGATTAGTGGGTAGGAGGGAGGGCATTCTAGACAGAAGGAGTTGGCATCACGCTGTGTGGCAGGCCAAGGAGACGGCAATCCACAAGTACCGGGAAAACTTTTATCTGTATCATCCATTGGGTAAATTATGTGCAGCCAGACCACAAACATCACAGAGTTCCTTCTGTTCCCCAGCCACTGCAAGATGTTTACCGGACATGGGCGCTTTGCATTATGGGGGGAGGAAAGTCAGCCAAATGCAGGGGTTGTCAGAGGCAAGGAGAGGAAGAGACAGAGACAAGCTTTCTGCCCTCAATGTCTGTTTATTTCAGAAGGGTGCAACCCAAATACATAGAACCAGGAAATTCAAGAGCAGTTACATTTCAAAGCCCCAGTGGGATAAATGTAGAACATATAGAAATTTTTATTCTGTTTTTCCAGGAGGTGACTATAACTGAGCCTGAATTAGCCAAAAGGAACCTTGAGTGGTTAAGAATCTTTGATATAAAAAGTCACCTGAAAAATCAAGTAAATGACCGGTCTCGATGCTGAAACAAAAGCTATTTGTGAGGCAAGAGGAAATAGTGCCTTTAAAACAAATGGAAGAAAAAGACTTCAGAAGAGACCAATCTCCAATAAAAAATGCTTGTCCTATTTAGTAAACTATTCCCATTTAGATGATTTTCTTGAGAAAAGGGACAAATAATTCCATTTTGAGGGTTGTCTCCCCTTGTTTAAATTTTAAAAGGTTTGGAATAATGTTGGGATTTTTTTTTTTTTTAGTATAGATGGTACTTGATTTTTTAATGTCAATATCTCAGCAGTGCCAGCATTTTTTTTTTCTAGAAATGCTGTCTCACTGACATCTTCAAGCCCCCTGAAGGGAAGGGGGAAACAGGAGTGGGAAAGACGCCTGTAGGCCTCGTCAGCATTAAGCAGGGAGATGAGTAGGGACAAAGCGCAGAGGCACAGCCCCTCCAAACCCCCACTGCTGTTGCAATGCACCTGCTCTCTCAGCCCGAGGGCACAGCTTGGCGTTTCTGCACTGCGAGGGGATGGATGCCCAGGGCTGGGCTCAGCCCGCAGTCAGTGGCATCAGGATGAGCTTAACCTCCTCACAGGCAGGAAAAGGTCAGAGCATCGTCATGCCTACCCAATGAGTGCATGTCACCTCATCAGACTTGTCACGTCATCAGACTCCTCAGACCATGCCCTGCAGCCTGGCACAAAGGAAAACATCTGTCCTTGCCAGCATCAGAGAAGCCAGGTCCCCTTCTCCGGTTTGCTCCTCCCAACCCAGGGCATCCCTCAGGGTCAAATGAAACTATGTGCAGTGTGGACACTTTTAGGGTGGCCAGCAGTCACGCGGACATCGGCTCCCCTGTAAGTCCGGCCAGGCACGACGTGCTCCATTAGTCCTGCGGGTCCTCTCCGCTCTGCTTCCCATAGGCACCCCGGCCACGCGACAAGAGCCCCAGTGTCCTAGAAATGCCTAAGTCATTTTTATTGCTGGGCTCAAGTCAGACACATCTCCGAATTTTTATTTAAATGCCCTAATAATGGGGTGACACAACTGGGGCAGCTCATTTGGGACAGATGATAAACTGGATGGGTCAGTTGGACAACAGGTGTAAACCAGGACTGTCTCAGGTGGACCACAGCACATGGCCACCCGGCATGGTGCTCTAGACAGGGCAGAATCCACCCGTCCATTATCAAAGAAAGGCTCTTACCAAATGCATGCTTTTCTGCAGAAGGGTTGTGGCATTCCTATCAATTCCCCCCAAAGGCAGGTTTAAAATCCCTACTGTGGAGGTGTTTGTGCTTCTCTCTGCTCCGCCCTCCCACCCTGCCAGGAGCACGACGCCCAGTGCAAAAAGGCGTTCGCTCCAGGAATGGTTTCAAGAATTTCTCCAGGAAGAACAAATGCACCCTTTTACCCGGAATGAAGCGGTACGCGCCTCCTCCTCCCTGTTACCATGTGAGCCCTTCCCAGGAGGAAGGAAGGCCAGAAAGATGAAGTCAGTGCCGATAGGAGGCGTCTAAGGTAAGAACAATGGGCCTCCCTTTTAGTAAAGCAGAGCTATTCTGAGAAATCTCTGCCAAGACCCATGTCATGAAGCTTTTCACTTATCTTTCTTCTAGAAGTTACACAGTCTCAGATCTTACATTTAAGTTTTAGCTCATTTTGAGTTGATTTTGTATATAGTATAAGGGTCCGATTTCATCCTTTTGCATGCGGATATCCAGTTTTCCCAACGATATTTATAAAGAGACTATCTTTTTCCCCATCAAGTATTCTTGTCACCCTTATCAAAAATCAATTGACAGTATATGCATGATTTTTTTCCTGGGTGCTCTATTCTGTCCCACTGGCCTAGATATCTATCTATACTGTACTATACTGTTTTAATTACTGTCGTTCAGAATATATGTTTAAATCAAGAAGTGTGATGTGCTTTCTCAAGATCGCTTTGGCTGTTTGGGGTATTTTGTGGTTCCATATGAATTTTAGGATAGTCTGTTCTATTTTTGTTTTGTTTTTTAAAAAAAGCATTGGGATCTTGATAGAGATTGCGCTGAATCTCTAGATCACTTTACACCCTGGGGACAAAAGCAAAACAGACAAGGGGGCCGTGTCTAACTGAAAAGCTACACATCAAAGGAAACAGTGAAAAGGCAACTTACGGAATGGGAGGAAACACAAGCATTTATCTGATATGAGGTTAATATTTAAAATATATAAGAAAATCCTACAACTCAATAGCAAAAAACTAAATTTGAAAATGGGCAAAGGACTTGAATAGACTCTTCTGCAAAGAAGACGTATAAATGACAGGTATGTGAAAAGATATCCAACATCACTAATCATCGGGGAAATGCAAATTAAAATCCCAATGAGATAGCACCTCACACCTGTCAGAATGGCTATTATCAAAAAGACGAGATAACAAGTGTTGGCGAGGATGTGCACTGCTGGTGGGAAGGTAAATTGTGCAGCCACGATGGAAAACAGCATGGAGGGTCCTCAAGACATTAAAAATAGAACTACCATACGATCCAGCAATTCCACTTCTGAGTATTTTGACAAAAGAATGGAAATCATGAACTCGAAGAGATAAGCGCACTCCTGTTAATTGCAGCATTATTCAGACCAGCCAAGATGTGGAAATAATGTAACTGTCCATTGGTGGGTGAATGGATACAGCAAATATGCTCTCTATACACAATGGAATATTACTCAGCCTTAAAAATAAAAAAAATCTTTCCACTTATGATGCTGTGGGTAAACCTACAGGATATTATGCCAAGTGAATAAAGCAGACACAGAAAGACAAACACTGCGCGATTCCACGTTTGTGAGGCCTCTGCAATAGACAGACCCTTAGAAGCAGAGCGGAGGTGGGTGGCAGGGGTGGGGAGAGGGGAGCTGCCATTTGCGCTGGGTGAGGGGAGCTGCCGCTCGCTCTCTGTCACGCACGCTGAGCGAGTTCTGGACATCCACGTGACACTTCCTGCGGCTAATCCCACTCAACTGTGCACTTACAAATTTAAGAGGATAATCTCATGTTAAGTGTTCTTACCACGATCATAATAATCAAAAGGAAAAACCCATCCTACTACCCGCCCCCCCCCAAAAAAAAACGAGACTCTGAGCTTTCCAGTGCGCTTTCTCCCATCCGCTTCAGTTTCAGTGTCCACACACCATTCAGGCTCTGAGGTGAGGCCCTGAGCATAAAGCTGGGGGCGGGGGAGGGTCTGGATTAACCCTGGAAGGGGACTACGGGGAGCAAATACCCATAAAACATCCTCTGTGTACTTAGTCCCCCGAGGGTCCTAGCAATTAGTCATTATGGGCCGCGAGGACCAGATTTCTCTTTGATTAGGCCCAGCTTTTAATTCTGGGCTAAAATATAAATGGACACCCTCGACTTCCAAACCAGCTGGCACACACACATTTTTTGGTAACTGTTCTGTGCCCACTGATGACCAAATACAAAGGAGACGCTGGGAGAATTGAGATCTTTTGCTCAAAGGTCTTATCTCCTTGTGAGGAGACAAGATAGAAGTACCAAAAAAAAAAACAACAGTGAAAACCTTTGTAACAAACAATTAGAAGTGAAAGCAAGATTTCCACGGGCCCATGGAAATCTTGGCTTCACCAGGTGACGGATATAGCCATAACCTGCCTGCGTATCAGCTGCATTAGCTTAAATATAAACATTCCTTCTGGGATGGGATTTGCCAGGGAAATTCTCATGAAGGAGATGTGATTTAATTTTGAGAATGCCTTTCCAGCAATAATTTGCCAGCTGCAATTAAGAAACAAACCGTAACGTTTATAAACCTTCATTCAAATGAAAGGCTTTTCTTAAAAAAAAAAAAAAAAAGGAAAGAGACAAAATCCTTATAAATACTCCTCTATGATTTAAAAATGAATTTCTTAGATTCAGATATCGATGTTACAATCTTAGTTCTGGGAGGGGTAAAAGAGGGCGCTGGGCTTTTGGGGACACGGGGCATTTATGAGGACGCCGCGTCAGTCCCAGCGCTGTCCTAAAATCTAGCCACCAAGAATCTCGACGCGGCTTTCCCAGTGTGGCCACCCAGTCACTGGCTGTCAGCTCGCACTGCACACCCCACGGGTCAGGGACAGCTCTGTGCTCACTAAAAATGGGCATGGGTTCTTTAGGGAACCAAAAGCACTGGCCCCCCTCCAAGTAGGGGGCACACTGTGTCCTACAAGCCAGGCTAGCCACGGGTTCGTGGAAATCTTGGCTCCACCAGGTGACGGATGTGGCCATAACCTGCCTGCGTATCACCAAGAGGGAGCCCCTGGCGGCCAGAGGGGAGCTCCGCCCGCCTGCGACCCCCAGTTGGAGCGGTGGATGGCGAGCTATATCCAGACCAGATCGCGAGTGCCCGCAGACCACTCGGGTTCATTCGAGATGTTTTTGTAAACTTTTCCCCGCATCATCACTATCTTCCACTTGTCAGAGTCCTAAAGCATATTTTGGCTCCTTCTGATTTTCACCAGCTTGCTGACGTAACATGTCCTTTTAATTAACTGTAAAGCAAAGGGGAAAAATCAATGTCGTTTGGTGTCAGTGACGCTGGCGTGATGCCCTCGCGCTGTTACAAAACACCAGAACGGTCAGCGTGACTTTCTAACAGGGACTAACATGCAAGAGGACCAAAGATGCTCAAGAATTCAAACCCTTTCATGGAAATGCTTCTTTCTGGTGTATAATGACTATTTGCAAGTTCCTGGGAGTAAAATTGATCTGGTGTGTTTCAGATATTCAAATAAATACGTAAGATGCGCACAGTTGTCTATGCATGGGCGGAGGTGTCTAACTTCTGGGCGCCTCTGGAATGCTGCTCTTGACTAGAGGACTTTTGACACGACCACGTAACCGAAAGCCCCCTGATGTCGCAGGCAGCGCTGAGGCAGAGCCGTGGATCACTGCTACCCGCCACCTCACACCTGTACGATCAGTCTTAGAGGACACAGGACTGTCCGTAAACATGCCCACCAAGTCCCACAGCGCAGGGCATCTTGTGCACCTCCTCTTTGCATCACAGCAGTGAGGGGCGCCTAGCCTCCCAGGGGTCCGCATAGTCCCATTCTGCTAGTCTGAACAATCAATGAAGCATATGTTTCCAAATAGTAATAAAAGATTCGCTTTCGGTCGGATGATGATTTAAAAGGATTTTGTCAACTGCCCCTTCGGAGTTTAACCTTGGTTGAGGATAATCTGTGCGATGCTCCTCAGGAGGTTCGTAGAGCGTTGACGCCCTACCAGTTGGATTTTACTCACGAAACAGCCTAGAGTCATTTTGCATCTCTGTGGGTGCTAACGGTGACCAGAGCGGGGCCATCAGAGACAGGACCAGCGCCTGGCTCCAGGTTGGCTGATGGAGCCACGCTTTCGTCCCCCACGACGCCTGCTGCTCTCGCACACCCTGAAGAGCATCCAACCAGAGCTGCGAGACGTGAGGGGCTCCCCCTGCTCCCCCTGCTCCCACCAGGCAGCGCCGAAGCATCCCCACCGACCACCCCATCCGGCTGCCTCCCTCTCCAGCTCCGAGTTCCAGCTCGTTTGCCTTTTCCCTGTTCTGCTTCCTCGTCTCTGCCCACCGTGTCTGTCTTTTTCCCTTTCTCTTTGTCTCATTTTCTCTCTATATAAGGAAACTTTATTTAAAACAGACATGCTGAAAATTCTCTCTGAACTCTAATATGCCCCCTTTCATACATGTAGGTAGATAAATTCATTTTTTCTCACTGTATTAGCAAGTATCCAGCTCATATTTTTGAGCTGTCCTGTGTGCTAGCCACTGTTCCCAGCACTCAGTTAAAGCAGAGAATAAAACAGAAATTGAAGGACTAGTGAATATAGTCATTTTTCTTGAGCTGAAAGGTTAACTGTGAACACAGCATGTAGACCCACAATATTTAGTTCATGAGAACACGAGCAAACAAAAAAATTTAAATATATGTTATGTGCTAGGCTATGTCATACAAAAATAAATCTTAAAAATGGCTTGACATAGTATAAAGCAGGGTCAGGCTCACAACTGGCCCTCTGTCTGCTCCTAAAGTCACATTCCTAACAGGTTACTGCTATTTCCACCAGCTGCCTTTAAAGCGAATCAGCGTAAGCACATTTCATAACTATTGCAGAAAACGCACGCATGGGAAAATAACATCCCATTATTTTCACAAATATAAACCACGTCGGATTATTGAAATGGAAACGACTTCTACACACAGGTACTTCAGACTTGAGGTTGAATGTTAGTAGAGGGAATGAATGAGTGACTAATAAACTTATTAGTTGCTAAGTGTTGTCTAAATATGCAGAATATTTTGTACCGATTGAGCAAAACAAACCCACAGCAGGGGTCCTGGTGTGTTCCTTCTGCGAGTTTATTCATCCAGAGAGGCGAGGTCTGGAAGTGTGGGCCCACTTTCCCTTTGAAGGGGTGAGGGGGAGGGGTTGGCACACTTCTATTTTTGCCAGACTTCAAGACAAACTTGACTGAGATGTCAAATCTCAATGACTGCGCCTGCCACTAAATATGCTGATATATGCACATTCCTGGGGCTGATGTCTGCTCACAATGAACAATGCGTCCTCTCCCTCCCAGAAAGAGAGACAGCTTTGTGTGCTCAAATGGCTGGGGCTGAACAAAAAGTCGAAACCTGATCGAATACTTATAACTCTTCAAGAATGTAAATGGGCTCTTTTGTCTCCTGGAAAACTTTGCTAAAACCCCAATTATTAATTAGATTTTAGACATGGCAATCTTCGATCATTATTTGGTGCGTGACCAAAGTCCTGGAGAGAGGAACCAGGGGACTGATTGAAAGGATTGGAGTTTTGTTTGGATGCAGAAGCGAACGCACTTCTGACTTCTGGGACGCCTCATTCATGAATGTCCCTGGGTCACCATCGGCACTGAGCCCCATTGGGTAAGTACACGCCTTTGGATTTAGTTATTAAATAAATTATTCGACTTACATGCCCTCACTGTCGCTAGTTGCCAGAGAGTGAGCAATTGGGCTCAAGCCTTAATTCCAGCTTAAATATGATTTTTGAAAAAAAACAAAAAAAGAATAGTCATCATCATAGTAATAGTTTGTGAAACCTCTTTCACACTTCACAAAACTCTCTCATTTCATCCCTCCAGTCACCTTGATGAACACAACGTCCCTATATTCTGCTGGGGTCTAAGGGTGATGATGTAATGTCAAGTGTAAGGTGACTTGTCAAAAAAGTAGAAAAGCAAAAGCCAGAAGGACAGAGTCTGGTTGCTTGTCTGGATGGCCAGGTGAACCCGCAGCCCTGTGTTCTTCCCCAAGGCTCCTGTTCCCACTCAGGACTGTCCCCTCCCGGTTCACATCCTCGAGGCACACAGCTCCATCCTCACCTCAGACCGGGGGCTCAGTAGGTTCTTATCAACCGCCTTGTTTACCAACACAAGCTGACAACTCGAAGACCAAACGTCACCGTTTCTGTGGAACACCACCACCCTTTAGTCTGCTGTAAGTCACTGGGCCCATCCGTGGGTGTGTTTCAGCCGAAGGAAGGCCCCTGGGTGGCATGGGGACTGAGCGGGGACCGTTCTCAACCAGCCACACAGGAGAGCACCGCTAGGGTTCCACGTGGACAGTAATTTATTCTCTCTCCACAGAGAGACCAAGGGGAGACTTCGCAAACCAGACAAAAACAAATCCAACTAAGCCAGGAGCCAGCCTGTCTGAAAATGGCCGGAGTTCGCGGCTGTGTGAGGAACAGACATCTCTGACGACAACGGTGTTTATCACTTCAGTCCTCAGGAGAACGAGGCACAGCACAAGGCGTCCCCTTCGAGAAGCCTGCCGTGCCCTGTGCCCACAGAGGAAACGGCTCACGTGGCCCCGCACCAGCATCCCAACCCGTCGCCGTCGCCCTGGCTACGGCAGTGACCAACGAGCCAGGCTGCCTTTTGCGTATTTCTCACCAGCGCTACCTTTTGGGGACTCTGGTATCTTAGAACAAACATCTGAATGGGGATTATATAGAAGCAGACACCGTTAAGGCAAACTTATCACACCGTAAGATAGGGTAGGCGTATCGGATTGAACAAAATATTAACGCAAGCAATTCATATCCCAAATTGGTCAAATAATCAAACAAGTGCCCCTTTTACAGGTTTAAGGCACTAGAAAATCCATGCCCTAGAAACTAATAGCCTCAGGCATGAGGCGCTTTTCTAAGGACTCAGATCTGGTTTTGGGCAGGAAATGAACACATCCATGAACACGCAGCCTGACAGGTGAGGGGACCAGAATGCTGGCTGGTGAGTGGCAGGGGCAGCACCAGCTCCTGGATGGAGCGGGGTCAGCTCTGTCATGGACAGTACGGTTCCCGGAGACGGAGCCGCTTCGTCTCGGCCTTCCACGGGCCACGTCCAGCGCCTTATCCGGGCTTTGCGAGCTAATGGCCCTCCTCACCCTCTTCGCTTTATTTACTAATAAGCGCTAGGTTTCCTTTTTCCTCTTCTCTTTTAATCTTTTCTTTTTTAATCGTTTAATCCTCTCGGCTTGCCCCTGGTGAGGAAGGTCCAAGTTCCTTGTCTGGACCTGTGTCCTGGCAGGCTACCTTCGGGGCTGGGCGGAGTGTGCTCCCTGATGTTGGAAGTGAGATGTGAACTCGATTCTAAGGCCTGCGTGGACCTCACAGACCTTAAAACCGCACGACCTCAAAACCATCAGCATTTAAGCAGAGCCCGGGCAGGATTCAGAAAGGGGACTGCACATTCCAGCCCAAAACTGCAGGCGGGTGTGTGAAGAATGCGTGTCGGTGCACACGTCACTTCCCCAGCCACACCCGGCCCCACACGCAAAGGCTAAAGGGAGTCCCTTACACCAGCTTTTACTTAAAATGGACAGAAATGAAGCACAATATCTAAATACCTATTTTCCCCAAGATCCAGCAAAGCCATGCTACTTAACCTGCTGACGTAACTGTCAGTTTTTGAAATTATCATAAAACATGGAGGATTCTTCGCGGCCATAGGAATAGACGCTGCTGGTCAGGACGTCAGATGTGGCCTATTTCGCGACAATGCCCGTTTGTCTGTCCCACTGGACTTCCAGGCCCCCTCCTCTTTAGAATCAGAATAGTGACCCTTCTGAGTCTGCACGAGAGGAAATCAGAGTCCCCAGCCGAGTGGCTCTGTCCCAGTCCCCGCCTTCCTGGGGGAGAAGAGGAGGAGGAGGGAGTCCCTCCCTCCCCAGGAGCCCCGCGCCCCCTGCCCAGCACCGCTGGTCCCTGCGCCCACGCCCGGGAGAGTTCAAGGGTCCTTCTCAGCTGTGTGAACGCGAGTGGTGGACACACAACGATTTCTTTTCTGGGAGGAATCAGACGGTCCAAATGAGACAGATGACGCCGCATAAGGAGATGGGACAGACCGAGCGCGTGGGAGGCCGAGGTTCTCGGGCTGGAAACAGGGTGGCGGACCCAGAAAGATTCTTCAGGGTGTAGGGGTCACGTGGCGTGATGGGAGGCCCTAACCCTAACCGTTTGTGTCCTCAGCACCTCGCGGGGTGCTCTGGGCCCGCGGGTGACATACCTGTCTCCAGACAGCAAGGTGCGTGACAGAGACCAACAGAGCGGGGGTTCTTGGTCCCCGCTCTTGGGACAAAGAACCATCTGAATCAGGACGTGAGGTCCGGGGCCTGTGAGGTCCCAGCAAAGAGAGGGTGCGGGTCACGCCGACAGCCGTAAAGATGGGGGGCTGCATGCGGTGCCCCGCCCCGCCGTCTCCCCCCAGAGTTCCTGGGTGGCGGCCGCATCCCATGTACCGCACTGGGGCAGGAGATGCATGAGAAGCACAGGAGCTAAGGGCGGCGGAGGCGGGTACACTGCCGCGCCAGCACCTGCCAACGCCAGGGGGGGCGGCGACGAGGGTCACGCGTCGTGAGGGCTCTGGGAGGGTGGGGGTTCTTGGGGTCTCCCGGGAGGAGTTAGGCGGGCTCTGCGGGAAAGTGAGCGTGGACAGTGCATGTCTGCGTACAGGGACCCGGGGAGGGACGCGGCAGGGGGCGGGCCCCTTCCTCACTGCGCTGACACCTGAACAGGTAGGCACGAATGGCGGGTGGGCGTCGCCTCAAAGACAACGGCCAGGTGTCGGGGCTGAAGTCTGCGGGAAGTAGGTGCTCTGCGGCGCAGCAGTGTCACAGCCGCGCCCCGGGATGAGGAGTCCAAAAAGAGAATGTCGCGTGTGCGCGTGGGTGGGACGGGGGCGCGTGGAGGCGTGGGGGATGCGTGGGCGTGGGGGAGGTGGGGGGCGTGGGGGCCCATGAGGGCACGGGGGGCATAGGAAATCGTGAGGGACTTAGCGGGTTGTGGGAGGTATAGGGAGAATGGGGGGCGAGGGGGGCTGAGGCTCCTGTGACCGCCGGGAGGAGGGGCGCACCGGGGACTCGGGAGCCCCAGGGCGGGCCAGGAGGGACCAGGCAGTTGGGAGAGCTATTTTAGAGACAGAATTGGCAGGAAGTAGCCAGCGATTGGCTGCCAGATTAATTATCCCAAAGAATAGCTCTGGCCTTGTCACTCAACCGCACAAAACCCTTCGTAATCTCCCATTATCTGGAGAACAAAGTCATCGTCTAGTCAGGGCAGACCCTTGTAAGTGTGACTCTCTCACCCTCTGTGACCTACCCGGCCTGTGCCTCAGGCCTGTTCTCGGCCACAGCTCCGGGAATGCCTGTCCCCTCCTGGAAAACGGCCCCACCCACCTCCTCAAAAGCCATATGTGTGCTTTCCTGGGAGTTTTGTCACCTTATTTTCCTGCCCGAATTCCTCCCCACCTTTCCTGTAATTATCTGTTGAAATTCTACTTTTCCTTCAAGAATTGTCTCAAACACAACCTTCTCGGGCCTGGCCTTGCTGGACACAGCCTCTCCCTCCTCTGAGAAAACACAGGATTTCATTTTAGCTCCTTACCACCTGCATCAAACCCCAGACCCTACTGTGGTCACCTACAAATGTGTCTGTTCTCCCCGCTGGGCTACAAGGTTCCTGAGAGCAGAGGGCAGGCTGACTCGTTCTCAGAACCCACAGCGTCTGATGATGGCGTTTTCCAAGGAGGGGATGGAAAAATAGTTCCAAAAACAACTTCCAGCTAGAAGGGGCTCACAGCGAAATTCCTGCACCTACAGCCAAAGAACCAACACACGCGAACGAAGACACGAGACAGAGGAAGAAGCCTCCTGCCACGTGCAGCCCGGGGCACACCAGGCCTACCGGGGTGAGCCCGGCGACGCGGGGACACTGGCATCTCAGCTCGCAGGCCGCGACCCCCTCGCCGCACTCCAGACCCTGATCCGAGCACGGCCGGCGCGTCCGGCTTAGACTGCAGACGACAAGTGGGGGACGCGAGGTTTTCGTGACCACGATCGTGCGGGGATCAGGAGAGGCGGCTGCGGGCCACGGGATGTCCACGCGCTGCGGTTCCCCGGGCAACGTCGCGCACAGGTTCGCGTCCCTCCCCACAACATGCCCACGACGTGCCCACGACGTGTCCAGACCAGGACACGCCGCTGGTCCGGGTCAGGCCAACACTCCGCCTCGTCTCATAAACGTCCCCAGCCCTTACGCAGCAGGGAAAGGGGTCACAGGGTGTGACGGGCGCCAGGAAGTCGGGGGGTATGAGCCGAGCCTGGAAGTGGTGGGCGACGTCCCCGAGGGCAGCATCCAGAGAAGAAGGTGACGGGGGCCCGCTCTGGCTGCCGCGGCCTAAATGTCAGCCCTGGAGCCATGTGTGCTCAGGGGAGACCAGGCCCACCCCCGCACCCCACCTCCTGCCAGGACAGAAGCAGGAATGACGGGGAAGCACACTGAGCTTTCTGTCCCCACCCACAATGAGCCCGGTCCAACCAGACGCACCGTGTGTCCCCTTTGCTCCAGGAGTCCAGCTCTCCTTCAAGGCGCCATGTCATAGAAGCTTCAAGGGCAATGTCCCCTACCCCAAAAAGCTGGAGTCTTCCACCCAGGTGACCTCACCACGGGGGTGGAGAAGCCTTTCTGAACACCAGCAACGCGTGAGCCAGACAGGCTGCGACCCCAACTGTGCTCTCTGCCATCGCCATGCCCTCAGTGAGCTCACGTCTTGGCCCATGCCAGGTGTGAGCCGTGGCGCGCAGTCACAAGTATCACCAGGTCTGATTGTGTGCACACCATTGCTGCTCGGCGGAAACACGCTCAGATGTGTGGTCGGCAGAGTGGGGAGGCCACAGCTGCGGGGCCCAGCTGGAGGGGCCACCTCAGCCATCAGGGCTCGGGGCTGGGGGCTTGGGAAGAGCCAGCATCCGCCCCAAGAGTGCGGTGTGCCTCCCAGGCCACCCCGCTCCATCTCTCCCACTCGTGTTTAGAACCGGACCATCCGCCTTCCCCCGACTGGCTCCCTCTCCTCGACACCAAGACACAGAATCGCAAATGCATCTCCCCTCCCGCCTCCCCCTCCCCTCTCCGAGAATATAGCACTTCGAGGCTTACTAAGGATTTCACCATGAGCAGAGTTTTTGATAGTTTCATCCCATTATCCATTCTTCCTATTTTTAGATCCTGTAGAGATGGAGACAAAGCCCATCTTCAGTTCGCCAAGGACAGAAGGAAACCGCGTCAAGGGCGTTTCTCCCAGACACCTCGAAGGGCCCTTTAGGGTGTGTGGGACAGTGAGAAGGGGACAAGGGGAGCTTCCGGTCAGAAGGAAGAACAGAGGAGAGGAGGGCCTTTCCTGGCTACTTGGCAAGTCAGCCGGCGGTTTGGAAAGAATGAATGAAGCAGAGGACACGCACATTGTGGGTGGCTGGGCATTGAGAGGACAAGGAGAAGATTGGGGCGGCGACAAGCTCAGATGCCGGGGAGCAACTCACATCTCTACACCCCTGTTAGCGCACACGTCCTGGGGTTCACATCCTACTTCTCCGATCTCCAACACAGCCGTGAGAGAGGGCAGCAGAAGTAGTAGTAGCACAGTAAGATGGGCATAAAAAACAAAGCTGATTAATCAGCACGTTATTTCCGGAAAACCTCAGTGGATATAAACATGAAACTTTGGAAACCGAGCGCAGGCGCTGGCTGGCAGGCCCCTGGCACGTGCCCGTCCCTGCACTGGCTGTCTTGACTGCTGGGGACCGTCATGGCAGTCATTTTAGGGTGCACTCCCTGGGGAGGACTGAAGCTCGGTAGGAATCACGCCTGGCTTGTGTCAGTGGGATCCGAAAGCAGACAAAGAATCTGACCTTCTGAATAAAGCTTTAGTTGAGCATGATTTAGGTTTATAAATGTGTTTAAAATAACTATCTGGGGGGAAAGTTAGCGATTGTGTGAGAAAGTGGAAGGCTGGCCATGTTTCCTCGAAGAGCCAATACGGGGAAAGGCTCGACGTGACGTCATGTGACGTCACAGCCGCTCTGGGATGGGAAGACGCCTTCGCCGCAGGGGGCGGGGTATGAGAAGTGGGGTCCGTGACGCGGTTTTGCTCCTATCTTGAGACAATATAAGTGAGAAACAGTGTTTAGGTGTTTATATTTTTACTTTTAGAGATCCTGTGCGTTCTCTGAGTCACGTTCACGGCCAGCCTGACGTGGACGATGCAATGAACTATTACGCATCGCAAAGCCATAATGAGGCCGGAATCGAATGGCTGATTAATCGTCATACCTGATTTTATAAACACGTTTGGGCTCAACCCTTACTGGGTTATAGAGTTCAGAATACATTTATCTCCAGAACACACCTGTCTCTGCGAAAAAAGAGAGAGAAATCCCTACTTGCGCATAGGAATTCCCAGAGCAAAGAAGAAATAACTTATCCTATT
Source organism: Macroglossus sobrinus (assembly GCA_004027375.1). Lineage (NCBI taxonomy): Eukaryota > Metazoa > Chordata > Mammalia > Chiroptera > Pteropodidae > Macroglossus > Macroglossus sobrinus. The sequence continues at coordinate 37,141 of PVKZ01006067.1, forward strand.
ACTTTCTTAAGTGTTTTTAACTGCTTTATGGGCAATCTTATAAAATTATTTTTAGTACCACCGCATCAAATATCTTTAACATTTTTGTTAATCATTCCGTAAAAACAATATAACCCTAGATTGTCACATATTTAGATCGTAGAATGAAATACCTCATATTTTAGAAAACTTTTTAAAAAGTAAACTCTGAACAGTTTCCAAAATGGAATCACGCGCAGCTCCCCGAGGCCACCAGCGCTCACGCCCAGCCGCGGATGAAGTGACGAAATCAGCAGCCGCACGCTGCCAGGTGTCACGTGATAACAACCGTTCAGAGCATCACGTGTTTTTACTCCTCCAGCCGTGGTGGCACCGACATCAGATGCCCTCTTCCCCACCCCACCATGTCCAAATTAACTCATTTTTAAGAATCAGCCCAAATTACACCTGGGGAAGAGCTTGCGGTGGCCACGGGCCCTACATGAACAGACGGCTTCCCCATCCCCTCCCCCACCACACACACACACACCAGCGCTGACAGCACATGCTCTGCGCGGTGACAGCAGACAACAACCCCAGACGGACAGACAACGCTTCTCCTGGCGCCTCAATTGCCCGCAAGAGTTTTATTTATACTTGTCCGTTGCTATTGAACATTTTCGATCGTGTGTTTTGCGTTCTCAGCTGGATTTCCGGTTCCCGAGGGCGAGGGGTGCGCCCCACAGACCTCCCCTAGTGAGTGCTGAGTGCTCTTCACGCCTCTGTCATCGGATGGGCAAGCACTGAATTCTGGACACGGGGCATCGCCAATTCCACTCCCACTTAATAAAAGCTTTGCACTGGGGGGGTTGTTTTCTTATACTATATCTTTGGTAACCTGAACTCTTCGACGAGCATGCTATTTTGTCTTTGTGTGACTATGGCGATATTAAAAGGACCCAGGATCTTCTAGAGTCCTGTGGGCTCTCTGTGAAATAATCCGTGAGTAAGGCACTCGGTGTCACGCATTCATTAGCTAAGTGCTGCTTGTTACTGCTGTTGTCACGTTTCCCTCCGGCCTAGTCTCATTCCTTTTTCCACACAGCACGTAAATAGTTTGTACCGGTAGTAAAGAGAATGGAGGGACCAGGCACCTAAGGATACTGAACTCTCCATCTTCCAAAAGCGTGATTTTACCAGTCGGTCCATCTTTACAGCATCCCACTGTGAATTAGAATGAGAAATGGCCAAAGTGTATGCACGCCTCAAGCCTATCTTCCACTGTCCGTGGGTGTCCCCCGTCAGCCCCCTCTCCCCTGCGCCCTCACTCACGTCTCAATCTCCCATGAGCCCATGTGCGTGCGCCCCGCCACCTGCCTCTCGCTGCGTCTCCATCGCTCCCGGGGTGAGAAGCCCTTCCTGACACCTGAAGTGTCCACATTTGGCATTTGGAGCTCTCAAAAGACCAGATCATTTTATTCAAGGAAAGATATCTTCATTTTCATTTCCCTAGGGAGCCTCCATGGTAACGCGCCCTGGGGAGGCTTCTGGGACCCTGTCTGTGTCTACGGTGCGTGGACAGAGAGCTGCCCAGCCTGGCCACGGGCTCGACCCCTGCGTCTCGCTTCCCTCCCCACGACGGGCTTCGCGGCCTTCCCTGCGTCACGGGCCCAGTCTGAGGACAGTGTCCACTCACTCTCCTGAACGGGTGAAGAACACGGACCATGGGTTATTGCGGGGAAAATCCAGTGGTTATTTGTACCCCGAGATCCTGTTTGTCATTTTGGGTGTGTTAGGCTACCACAAGTGGGACATGCATTGGATAATAGATTTTAAACGCTAAAAATGCATAACAGATTTTAGAAGCTAAACCTTCCTGTTCACCTGTCACACCCTGGCTGTTACGACCATGTGAACACCACTTCCTGAAGAGAAGAGAAACGAAGCCGATGGGCTGGTTCTTTAAGCGCCAGGCCTCGCGATGCTGTTATGACACTTGATTTGCCTCCATCATGGCAGGTGACGACAACCCGCCACCGTCAGGCTGAGTCTTGAGAAACAGAACAACAACCGTGGCGCCACCACAGCACGCACATTCTGGGGACAGCTCGACTACAGCTACGTAAAAGGACCTTGCCCATAGTCAAGGAAAAATGTAGTCACAACATCGATAAAAGCAAGAGAAGAAAGGACTCAGGAGAAACCCGGGTTTTAGTGACATGTTAGAGTCCCACACACAGCCCAGTGACCGTTCTAGGTGACCAAGGAGACTTGAGTTAGATGAATTCCATGTCAGCTCAGCTGGCCTTAGTGATGCCGGGTTAGACCCATCAATCAAAACTGGCACTGCCTCTAAATCCTCCAGGCAGTTGGTGCTGGGCTCGCTTCCTGCTCTTCTCTGCAGAATGACCCCAAATGGGGACCAGGAGTGCGGCCCCTTGGCAGGGCACCGCCAACAGCACGGAGCCCCACCGTCGCACGGTGATGGCCCCACGGAGCAGGGCTCCCTGGGGTGGCAGGTACAGAGTCCTCTGACATGAGCACTGGAAAGGAGAAATGATGGAGCTCGGTCCCCTCGTTTGGAGCGAGGACACTGAGGTGTGGAGGGCAGAGGTGGCTTGTCCAGTCATGCCCACGTGACAAGGAGAGCTGAGCTAAGATGAACATCCTTCGGCCCAGGACATTGTCATATAAGCGCTCTGTCACTGTCTGCTGGCTACGGACGGAGAATCTCACTTAGATGATAAAACAGACCAAAAAAGGAAAAGATGACAAAAACGCATAACATCTGGAAACCCTCCTTTAGACGCTGATGGGAAAGAGACGGTTCCCAGCATCAATGATCGCTTTCAATTCACTAATCGCTCGGGAACTCATCGTGTCTGTACCATCTCAGCGAAACGCCCAGACCAGGCGCGGTGTCTGGCTCTGGGCGAGTCCCAGAGTCTCAGCCAGGGGATTTGTTCCCGGCCCTCCTGCCCCGGCCCTGTGCTCGCTGCAGACACAGGAGCCGGAGCCCGCAGGGACGCCGGTGCAAGCGACTGAGTCGACGGAGTGGTGTGGGCACGGTCCCCGGCAAGGAGACCCACAGTGGGCGGAGGGCAGTGAGAGCGGAGATACTGCATCGGACATATACACATGTCCGCGCACCCATTTTTCCCCGCATTGGTTGCCCAGTCAGCACCCCGAACACTTAGTAATACCCCTGAAGCTAAAACTAATGATCCAGCCTGCACGTGTTGGCTTTTAAAGATGGAAAACGCCCAACAGACAATGGCGTTGGCCATGGTCCCCTTAGAGACCCTCTGGGTCTAACTCCTGGCGTGTTGAGGTCCACGATTTGGAATATTTATCACAGGCTGAGTACACGTTCTAACTTATTCAACGTGGAATAGACGCGAAACGTTAGGTATTCAAAATGAGGAGTCACCGGGAGTCTCACAAACTTGGTGGCATCCCCTGTCCCCCGGACCCCTTGGATCCGACCCTGTTTTGATTGCTGACTTGAAACCTCGATGAACAGGTGGCTCAGGCCGTTCGTAAACAGGTGTGCTGACTTATCCCACTGCGGGCGTGGGTCTCTTAGGGAAAAGGATTGTTTTTGAGCTAACGAGAACCCAGGAACACCATACTAGAAAAAAAAAAGAAAGAAAGAAAACATATGGGCCATTTTTCTCTTCAGGACTCTGAAACCCGCAGGCTTTTCAAGGGAAAATTCCAAGCCATGATCCAGCACCAGAAGTGCCCTGGGAACTAACCCACATGTAACGGATCAGCCTGAGTTTCCTTCCCTCTCACATACAAGCGTCTCGTGTCAAGCAGCGCGTCTTACTTTGTGAAACCTCAGACTTCCGCTTTGAAGCACAACCATGCAGCTTCTGGGTGCCCGAGCTCCTTACATCGCCAGACTCCGAGAGAATATAAAATGCTAATTCCGATCTAACTTTTATAGGAATTCGCTGCAGGAGCCTTCATTCTGAACAGCTAGTTCTGCGTGGTCAGGTCTGACTCAATGAGAACGTGGCCGAGTCACCCAGTGGCGTGAAAGCATGGCCAGTTTCCAATTGGGCCGC